>PVLA01010790.1:0-19181 GCA_004027455.1 Hydrochoerus hydrochaeris
ACACTTTTCTTTCCTTAGCACTGACTTATCCTGAATATTATTCGAAGAGATTGTATGAAGCAGCATTTAGGACAAAGGGGTAACAAATCCTTCTGGCTTCTTTTAATAGTGTCACTTACTTGTCTGTCACAGCTACTACTAATTGTTTGTCTGATTTACTGTGCCTGTTTGGTTGTCAATTAACCCAACTAAAAACAACAGGTAAATTTCCTCCAGTGTTTGTCTTTTTGTTGACTTCATTTGCTCTCAATTTTCCTATGTTTTACTGAAATTTAGAGATATATAGTGAACCTAAATAGGTCTTTTTGTTACTTCCTTTACTCCAAACTCCAAGCAGTTTTTACGCTTTTGCTATTGATGAGGGAGGTTTCTCCACTTCCTTTTTATACCCTTTATCCTCACAGAATTTAAACTATATGTACTTTTATATTAGTCAATAGGTAGGTAAAAATAAAGAACAGTGTGCACTGAGCACACTATTTCAGAATTATGTCTGCAAAAAATATATCTGGGGCATATATTTTCTCTTTCTCATTCTATCCAAAGAAACTATCATGGTATTTGGCACATGGATGAGGTGCTGAAATATCCACTGCTCCACCGTAGTTAGTGTGTTACCCTGTGGTTTTCTTGTGCTGTACTGAAGAGAAATTTTCAGCTATTCTCCAACTTTTCTGCCCTTTTGTTCTGTTCCTGCTCTTTTGCTTTATATTAAATCCATTAATTTCTATAACAAGTATGTTATATACTGATTATATTCATTTGCTTTGGGGACAGTTCTTTTTTTTTAACTAAAAATATGTGAGAAGAGAAGCATTCCATCCTGCATTGGGTCCTATCTTCACACAAGACTTTAATACATGCTGACTTCATACCTAGCAATGCAGTGGTCTTGCCACTCAGATTCTGTAGTGCCCTGAAAGATCCTCTGTTCTTAATCAATGATAAAACGTTTTCATAGGATTTTTCCTGTTGGGCTTGTTGGAAGGATTTAGTACATGACTGTAGTATCCATAATCCTTTTACCTGAGTTATCTAACCTCAGGCGATGATTATGTAGTCCTGAGACTACATTTTAATCTGTGGTTCATTTTTCTACCTTCTGAGGAGTTAGTTTTGGCCCAATTGTTTGTATATGAATTTATCCAATTTTTGTAAATTTGATATTTAGGTTCTTGGAAATTTTGCTTCCAGAGTAACATTAGTGAACAAAAAGTAAATGTGTAAACATGGCTTCTGTCCTTTTCAGCTTCTTACTGTCTTGGTTAAGCCACAACAGAATATGCTCCAGATTTTCCTCTTATTTCTGTGCCTATCCAGTGACTTTTTAAAGTGTGGCTTTTAAATGTGGCTTGCTCATGTCAAACACTATGTCTGGGAATTTAGCAAGATCTATTTCTGAACTCTTTCCTTTTTTATCATCTCTTCTATGCAAAATACATCCTCAATTGCTTCAGTAATCACCACAGGTATGTGGCTGACACTCTTATCTAAAACCAACATTTTTTTATGTTTTTTGTTTCTTGTCTTTTTTACCCACTTATATTTTCCTTTCATTTTTTTTGAGATGTCTCAAAGACTTTTCAACCTTCACTTAGCCAAATAAACTCATGATCATAATCTTCAAAGCTGTTCTTTTTTCTCTGTTTTCTATTTCAAAGACGAACACAATTATCCATGCAGTACTACAAAGTGGGAAATTAGAAGTCAGCCTTAGAAAATTTTTTCTCTTTCCCATATGAGATCTATAACCAATAGTTGTCCGTTAAATCTTCCTACTTGGATGATAATCTTGCAACTTAATCACCAATGTACTAGTGTTATGCTTTAAGTCTGGTGGGTCCCCAGATTCTCATGCTGTCTGAGGTGAATCATTTTGATTGGATCATGAGGCCTCTCTCCTTGCCAATGGATTCATCCACTGGTGAGTTCAGCAGCCAACTGTGCTGTTAGGAGATGGGGACTGGCTTGGGATGGATTCCTGGGATCATGACCAGGAAAGGTTTATCTCCTTTCTGCAATCCTCCCTTCACTCTGTGTCCTGACTGCATGACATGAACAGCTATAGTTTTTATGCCATTCTGCTATGGTATTTCTGCTTTGGAGCCTGTTGATTGTGGACTGAAACTTCTAATAAACCATGAGCCCAAATAAACCTCTCTTCCTTTATGTTGTATGCATTGGGTATTGTGTCTCAGTAATAAAAATGTAACTAAAACAGTTAGTAAGAGGAGGTGGAACCTTAAAAGATTTCCTGGATTGGTGTAAGCATCCTTATAAAGTGGCTTGAGATCATAAGTTTACACCCTGTCCAACTCTTAAGCACACTCTCACTACAGTCAATGTAGCATTGAAAGCACCATCTTGGAAGCAGAGATTGAGCCTTCACCAAACACCAAATCTACTTTGATCTTAGATTCTAGGATTTCAAGAAAAAAAATCTGATACTATCTATAAACCACCTACTTCGTCATATTTTGTCATAACAGTATAAATAGACTAATACAAATATTTTTTACAAATTTAACCTGTACAACAGTAAGTACTGACAGATATAATGCATGTAAGTTAATAGTCCTTAGGGTTCTCAGTAAGTTTTAATCTTACCCAAGTTGCTTGTACCAAAACATTTGCAAATCACTAGCTAAGAACACCATTCGTGGTGTAGCTACTATCTGGCTGTCCAACTGCATCTTTCTTCACAGGACCTTTCTCTCATCCTGACTTCTTTTAGTTAATTCCTCATTTTTCTGTCACCTTCCAACATAAGTCACTTTGTCAAAAAACCTTTGTTACCCTCTGCATCCAGTAAACTTGAAGTTGTTTTTAGGTTTCATCACTAAAATTCTAAATTCTTTCATTATGCAAAGCTTTCCTTATCTTTACTGGCAAAAATAAAAATCCCTAGCATTTGTTGCTTTCATTCAACATTTTATTGAACACCTACCATGTGCTAGACATAGTTCTAGGTATTTTCAAGGGTGATTAATATCATACTTATGTCTATATTTTCTCATGGCAAATAATTGAAGATGTGCTGTATTTTGTGGAATAGGCATGCAAATACATGCCTATTCCACAAAATATATATAGTTGGTATATAGTTGGTAGTTGAAAAATATGATGGAAGAAAAATAGAGTAAGGTATTTCTTTAAGAGAGTTACAGAGAACTTTGCATTTGTTAATATTTAAGCATTCTAATTTAAACCGAGTTAGCGTATGAATATAAATCCTTTTCTACAGAATAAAGCAGCATCAAAGTAAATTTATACAAAATAAGGAATCAAATAGTCTTGGGACAATGCAGGACATTACAAATTGCCTATGATTTTGATAGAGAAGAGGAATTGTTTCATGTTTCTGAATGAAGTACAGCCTCAGTGAGTGTCACTCTTTCAATCTTTTCAAATTTGCAGTCTTTCTGTGCAGTGTGTGAATGGTCTTGTTTTCCTAGCTTTATTTTTTCTTCATGCTACAGTGCCTAGTGAGAAATAATAAAGCTTCTTCCAAAGTCTTAGTAAATCAATTAATATTTGATTATCTCAGAAGTGCTATTTTTGTGATGAAATTTACAATCCTTCACTAATTCACTTTGTACATATTCGGCACTGTCCTAGTTATCGCTACCTATGATCGATGTTCTAGAAGCTGAGAGCATATGGAAAGGGAGAAGGTAGAGGAAAATATGGGATACAAGCTCTGAATTAACATGTGTTATTATTCAGGTTTCATGGTGATTTTCAGAAACTATTTCATATGTAATCAATCATCAATATTTAGTAAGTTCCTGTTGTTTGAGGGAGATAAACAGAGTCACAGATATAACTTTAGCTTTGAACTTTATCCTCACAAAGTTTTCAATAGAAAACTGAAAGTTGAGACAGCCTGAAACAATACTGAATTTACTCTTCAAATATATTTTCTACTTTCAGTGAACAAGACATGGTGGTAGGTACTGAGTTATTAGCACAGAGAAGTAAGACAGGACCTCTATCTCAAAGATGCTGGCCATTGGGTAGAATAGAACACAGAGAGATGATTGAAGCACAAAACAGAATGAAATAGGTGCTAAAACAACATACGATATGTGTTATACACTTACTTTATTCCACACATTAACTCATTTAATCCCCAGTGGAACCTGTCATGCAAAAAGTGTATTTTAGGTTTATTTTATAGATAAGAAATTTTATAGCCATAGAGGTGTGTTCAAGATCACATATCTAGTAAATGACAGAAGTAGTATATGATCTCAGGCAGCCTGATTCCAACAGCTTGGAAATAAAATTATAGTGCACTGTAGAGGAGGAAACAATTCACACTTAAAGGTAGTAGGATCCTGAGGGACCTGAAAACATGATAAGCCAGGTTATCTTAATGGGTTGTCAGTGATTAGGTGTTGCTGGTCTCCTACTACATGGGGAACATATGCTTCAAAAAGTACAGGCATCTTCTGTTCTAGGAGGTAAAACAAATTTCCATGCCATTGTGTGGTTAAATACCTGTAGAAAGGAGCTCAGGACTCCTGTGTCCACTGCCTAACTCCTATTCCCCTAAAAGACCAAGATAGTGCAGACTATCACCCAAGACCATTTTAGTCTTCAAGATTTATGTCCTCTAATCATTATTATTTACACAATTTCTTGATCTTTTAATCCAAATTTCACTTCAAGTGCACACACATCTCTCTAGTCAGCAGAAATATTTATACCTCTTTATAAAATATTAAATCAAATTTATGGCTCAGAAGTATCTCATGAATTTTGTTATGATGAATTAGTAAAAATTCTGTCCATTTGTATAGTGTTTTACAGTGATCTTACACATAAATTATCTTGCTTAATTTTCAAAACCATCTAGTAAATTATGAAAAGCTGATATTAATACCCCAATTTTAACTATGAGGAATTGCAGTCTTAGGAAAGTCTGTGTACCACTTTTGTCTTCATCTGTGGATTGTTGGAACAGTTTCAGAAATAATCAGACTTTTTACTTCCTTATAACTAGATCAGGACTTGATCTTAGTTGGATGATTAGAAGAGTTTTATGTTTTTAAGTAGCTTAGACATTCAACAAGACACAGTGTTAGACATGAGATAGACCCGTACATTCAGAGTTAGGGGCAAGGAGATTAAGTGGGCTTAAAGGGAAGACTAGTGTTAGAAAAGGTGGATATAAGAACTGGGTATCCCTGGAAAGAAGCATAACGTAAACAAAGATATGAAGAGAGATATGCAAAGGATTGTGTTTAGGAAGAAGGCACTACTGGATTACAAATAATAAATGTGGAATTGCAAATTAGGTTGATTAAATAGTATAAAAAAAGAAGACATTAAGTTACAAGTGTGAGACAGAATAAGAAATCATGTTGTTCTGAGATTGTCAATTTTTGTTTGGCAGAATGAATAATGGTGAGATAAAAACATCAGCCAGGATCTGTGTAATGTCTGGTGCTGAGGGATACAGTAAGGAGTTGATGTAGGAATAAATAGAAAGGAGACATTTTAAGTAAGAAAATGTTGCATATGATGACAGACTAGATTCATAGAATGAGGAAAAAGGAAAATTTAAAGAGGGCCTCAAGGTTTTTAGTGGAGGTGAAAAGAATGATAAAGATCTCAACAATAAGAAATGCTATTTAAAATAAATAAGACAGGGGAGACTAACTTATAGAAAAAGATTTTCTTTAATATGTCTGGATTCCATGTGATCAATGCAGAGGATATCTACAAGGAGATGATGTATGGGTTTAGTAGAAAGTGAACTTAGAACCATTTGATCTGGAAGATTTTGACAGGCTGTGGTATTTGATGCCATCAGATTCTAGTGAACAATGAAGAACCAGCCAGAGAAATAAAAGCAAAGGGACATTGGAGATATGGAATTTCCTTATGTACATACAGGAAAGTGCACAGAAACATGAGAAAACGATCGTAAAGAGGGATTGGAGAAGTGGTAAGAGACTCAGAAGAGAGAGGCATGTCAATGACCAAAAAGTAGAAAGTGCCAAGAGTCTGGCTACATTAACAGTTTAAAACATTAAGAAGGGCCAACAGTAAGAATTTAGAAGTCACATATCCTGTATATGATAATAAGCCCAAGGAATTTTGGAAAAAGAATGCTGATTAAGTGAGTTACTCACTGTATACTCACTGCGGGATACAGTGGTATATCAACCACTACCAACAGATAAGTATACTACACGTGAAGTTCTACAGGAGTATTTCTTGTTGTTTTAAGCATCCAGAGTTAGAAAGTCAAGAACCAAGACAATGTATAGAATTTATCCTAAAGGCTGCTGACATGAATACATCTTTTAGGTTTTGTTTGTTTGGTTGGATCTTAATGGGGTGCGCAGGGTGTTCCTAAGTTCACAGCTGATGCGGTCCTCCCACCTCAGCCTCCTGAGTAGCTGTGATTACAAATGCCGCCAGTGATTTTATGTATTTGAGTGAAATTAGAGTTTGGAAGTCATTTACAGGGAGAGTAAAATTTAAATTTAATTCAGATAAAATTTTTGCAAAACATCGAAAGTACCTCCAACTGAAAACAGAAAGAAGGAAAAAAGATTTTCAGAGGTAACTAGAAGATAGTCTAAGTATGCAACATATTTTCTTTAAGCACCTGGTGCTGTGAAAATTTTAGAAACAGTATATTTAACCATAATTTTTCTAGCACATCATGAATGTTCTATTTTCTTAATTCTTTATGGCTGGGAGATTTGCATAAGAAACGATTCTTTAAAAACTTTCTTCTGCTTTTCTTGTTTGATTATGGTTTCTTTTACCTGAACCCATAATCATATTTCCATAGGAATGAATTATGATTTCACAAACAAAGGATTATAGAAATAGGAGGATAATTAGATGATAGAAAATGAGGTTCTAAATAAAGGTCTTATTTGTACTATCAAGTGTTTGTGGCAAACACAATAAGCAGTGATGAAAATATGCCCCTGGAAGTGACATGTCAGGTGGACAATTACATACAGGGATTTTCGGCTTCTAAAACTTTTCTGTTGTGCTATGGATTTGTAAATAATAGGATTCATCAGTTTATCCTTGCCATGGAGAGTTCATGTGAGGAGATGTTTCTTTTCTGGATAAACCTGCTTCTGAACTTTTATGAGACTGCCAGAATTATTGTCAGAGAGACTTCACTTGGATTATATGAATAGGATGCTAAATGTCAGTGAGTGAAATGTGTCTGCCTAGGACTAATCCCTGAGACCATGAAAACTACGTAATGTTCCAGTTATATCTTCCTATTGTTAAGAATCAAGATTTCCTTAAAAATACTAAGAAAGGAGAAGAGCCTGAGTCCACACTCTGTGCCTCCTCCATTTCCCCAAGATGGTGAGGCCTGCGAGAAGTGTAAGGAAACACACCGTTGGTGGGTGGACTGACCTGAACCCAAAGACCCAGGACAACAGCTGGGCCTGGGTGCATGGTGAACACACATCTTTGGAGAGTGGAGTAATCAGCATGACCAGCAATGTGAAAGCATCTGAAGCAGTGGCGAGGAGCCGGCCTTTGGGTTCTAGAGAACTCCGCTAACAGAAGACCAGTCCCAGCCCCACATCCAGAGGCCAAGATCAGCTCCTATGCAGCAGCACATTTCCGGGATCAAATATGGAATTTATCACAGAACTGTAAACACCAGAGGTATTTTACTACTTTTATTGGCCCTTGTCTGTCTCATGGGCTATCCCTTTCCCGGCTGGTTCATTGTTTTATATTCTGTGGTTATGTTTGTATTTGTTTTTTTTTTTTCTCTCCCTTCTTTCTTTCTCTGTTCTCCTTTTTCCTTCTTATTCTCTTTTTTCTTTTTCATTTTTTCTCTTTACCTCTTTTTCCCCTCACTGTTTAGATGTCTTACCTTTCTTTAAAAATTTTTTTTGTTAATCCTTTTTCTTTTTCCTCAACTCCTTCTTGAATTTTAACTTTGAAGTGGGTCACCTTTGTCTCTGCCCTTTCTGGTTACTGTTTCACATTCTCTTTAACTCTTTCCTTCCTATGTTCTCCAGTTTCTTTGACCTCCAGCCTTGACTCTATTGTATCTGACCTCAATCATCAGTTTAGCCTGACCCCTACCCATTTTAACACCCCCAGCCCCCACAGAAGGGGAAAATCACTCCACTATGGGGAAAGTCTCTGCATACAAGCGCATGGCATATGTTTGACTCCATTATATAATCTTAACGTTTGCTCCTGTGGATAGAGAGGGCAGGTTAGTGGTTACCATAGCTTGTCAGTAGTTAAAGTGCACGTGAAACTATTATTATTACTAACTGTACTACTTTAGCCAGGATGTAATACATGTGGTAAACAGTTTTTCTCCTTTGTATGATAACACTGTGATTGTATAGGATCATAATTATTACCACAGCCCATTACCAAAGGATTGGGACCTGAGCCAGATAGTAAGTTTGCATCCTTAGCAAATTGGAAAGGTAGGTTCTTGAAATAGCTAAAAAGAACCACGTACATCTACAGGATATCCCCGAAGAGCAGACATATCTTAGGGAAGCCTCAGTGCTGGTGACAAAGCTATATATCAAAAGAAATTAGCAAGCATCAACACAGAAAAAAATAAGAAATAGAAGACAGAAAGTGACAAGATGCACAAGCAGAATGAAACCCCAGGCCCCAAGCCCACCCAGGACAAGCCCAGAAGTTAATGAGAAAGATGAAATTGGAAGTCAAGCATAGGAATTTTCTGAAATGATAGCAATAGAAGTGAAAAAACAAATGGAAAATGCTACAGAGAAAATAATTTCCCAGGTACAAAAAGAAAGGATGCTTAAAATAAAAGATATTAGAAAAGACACAGATAAGAACTTAGAAAAATGATGGAAACAAAAAATGTATAATACAGGAGAGAAATGCAGTTCATAAGACAGAATTAAGAAATCCAAGAGGTTAAAACCTCTACTGAAAGTATATGCAACAGATTGGGGAGCATAGAATTTCAGTTCTTGAAGACAGAATTGCAAATACTGATCATGAAAAGAAATATATCTTAAAAATAGCAGAAGACCATGAAAAATCAATCCAGCAGTTACAAGACAAAAAAGAAGGATAACAGAAGATTGATTGCGGTCAGTGAGAAAGCTGGAGACAGCATAATTGCCATAAAGAAACTCTTCAGAGAAATGAAGAAAATGTCTCAAGCATGGGTAAAGAATTTGATATACAGATAAATAAAGTGTATAGAATGTCAAACAGTCACAACCCAAAGAAAATTATATTAAGACATGATGATCAAGATTCCAGAAATTCAGAACAAGGAAAGAATGTTAAAATTTGTTAGAGAAAAAAAAAAAATAACATCTCTGTAAGAAAGCCCATCAGAATCATGGTGAACTTCTCAAAGCAAACCTTCAACAACTCAAGAAGAGCTTAGAATGACGTATTTCAACTACTGAAAGTAAATAATTTCCAACACAAATGGGTGTACCATGAAAAATATTTCAAAACTTAATGGAGAAATAAGATACTTCCATGACAAAGAAAAACTGAAGAAATATATGACCACTGAACCAATCCTACAAATAGTACTGAATGATACTCTAGACAGAGATAAGAAATGACCAAAATTCTACAAAAAACAAAATAAATAAATCACCAGGCAGGGGAATAAATTAAGCAGAGGGCAAAAGTAAGGAACGAACAGCAGGAAAAATACTATGACAAAGATAAATCAATATATATCAGTTATAATTATCAATGTAAGTGGCCTCAAATCACCAATCAAAAGAAACAGACTGCAAGAATGCATCAAGAAACAAGATCCACCAATATGCTATATACAAGAAATACATTTAACCCAATAAGAAAATTATAGACTGGAAGTCAAAGGATGGAAAATAATCTTCCATGCAATAGAAACCCAGAAAAAAAGCAGGGGTAGATATGCCATTTGCAAACAATGTGAACTTCAAACAAACAATGATCAAAAGAGATAAAGGGCACTACATACTTGATAAAAGAAAACTTCAAAAGGAAGAGATAATCAAATATGTGTGCACAAATGCAGGAGCATAAAACTATATAAGCCAAATATTAATAGACATGAAAAATCAATTAAGCAATAACACAATTGTAATGGTAGACCTTAATACTCCATTCTCACAAAGAGGTAGATCAACTAGGCAAAAAATCTGCAAAAAAAAAAAAAAAAAAAACAACCAGAACTAAGTCAGAACTTTGAACAAATACACCTAGTAAATGTTTTCAGAGTATTCCATCCAATATCATCATAATATACATTCTTCTCAACTACATATAGAATATTCTCTAAAATAGACCATATACTAGCCCACAGAGTACTATTAAGCAAATGCAAAGGAATTGAAATTATCCCATACATATTGTCCAACCATAGTGCCATGAAATTGGAAATTTATGACAAAAGAAACTGCAAAAACTCCATAAACACAGAAATTAACACCCTCCTAAAAAACCAGTGGGACATAGATGAAATAAAGGAAGAAATTCATCAATATCTACAACCAGACAAGAAAACAGACAACATACCAGAACTTATGGAAAACAAGGAAAGCTGTCCTAGAAGGAAATTAATAAGAATGATTTCTTACATCAATACAAAACAAAACAAAACAACCCAACCAACTAACCAAACAAACAACCAAACTACAATAAAGGAGCACAACAAACCAACCAAACAAACAAACAACAATAGGAGAAAGTCTAGTGTCACAACTCAAGATTCTAGAAAAAAAAAGAGCAAGACAAATCCACATCCCATACAAGAGAGGAAATTATAAAGATCAGAGCAGAAATTAATGCAATGGAGACCAAGAATAATATACAAAAAATTAAAGAGTCAAACAGTGGTTCTTTGAAAGAATAAAAAAATGATAAACCCTTAGCCAAACTTATCCAAAAAAAGAAAGAAAAGCCTTAAACTAATGCATTGAAGAAGGAAAAAGGTAAAATCACTACATATTCTGTGAAAATTCAGAAAGCCATAAATACCTATTTTAAAAATCTTTACTCTCATAGGATGGAACACACAGAAGTGCTGGACAGATTCCTAGATAGGGATGAATTCTCAAAGCTGAGTCAAGACAATATAAAAATTCTGAAGAACCCAGTGTGAGTTACTAGGATCAAAAATGCAACTCAAAACTTACCAAAAAAGCAAAGCCCAGGTCATGGTAGATTAACAGCTGAATTCTGTAAGAAATTTGGAGCAGATTTAAGGTCAGTACACTTCAAACTCTAATGAAATTAAAAGGGAAGCAATATTGCCTTATTCCTGGAAGCAAGAATTAGTTTGATACCAAAACCAGAGAAAGACCCAACCAAAAAGGATAACTATGGACCAATCTTCCTAATGAATATAGATGCAAAATCTTCAATAAAATACTAGCAAACAGAATGTAGCAAATCATCAAGATTATACACCATGACCAAGTGAGATTCATCCCAGGAAAGCAAGTATTGTTCAACATATGCAAATCAATAAATGTACTACATCATATCAACAGAGTCAATACCAAAAAATACATGATTATCTCAATAGATGCAGAAAAAGATTTCGATAAAAGCCATCTATGATAATGCAACAGTCAACATTATAGTAAATGGACAATAACTGAAAGATTTCACTCTAAAATCAGGAACAGGACAAGGATGTCCAAACATTAGCCAGAGCAATTAAATGGGAGAGAGAGAGAGAGAACAGGACAGGACAGGACAGGACAGGACAGGACAGGACAGGACAAGACAAGACAGAAAACATCGGGCTGTGTTAGAAGTGGGATCGGGGAGCGCTCACCAGCATTAGATAAGGTCATCAGGGTGGTGCCCTTATGACTGCACAGCAGTTTACAAGAAACCAGCTGGAGGAGAAATGTAGCTGTGCTTCCTGTCTCTTGTGATGGCCTCTACTGTCCTGGATCTCTGTCAGCTAGAATGTCATCATCAGATATGATTCTTCTGTCATGAATTTCCAGAAATGTTTTAGTTTTGTATTATTAGCAACTGAAAATAGACAAATACATCTGCCTGCTATCTAGCAGGAGCCAATTTGTTATTTTGGACACTTTTTTCTTACTATGATAATCTAGATATATATTTAGTCGTTACTGGGCTATTTGGGGATGTTAGTACACAAATCCACCCATGTCAAATGCTGAAAATGAAGTACTTATGCTTGTCTTTACTTTTGCATTCAGGGCCAGTTGCATAGTTCAAGGAGAAACATAATTTGGAGGAGCCAGAGGGTAGAGTAAGAAGAGTCTCCTAAGGGAATGAAGAATTAAATATAGTTCCAGCTTTGAAAAAGGTAATATGTACTAAGATGCACATATTTTTGGATTTTCAGGTTCTTCATTCATAATATCAACTCAATTTTGCTGAAAGAAAATCAAGTAATAATATATATATTGAAGGATTTTACCACACATCCAAAGCTTATCCAATTAAACCGTGACATTATTTTCTAAGAACTCTTAATGAGGAGGTATTTAAATAAATTGTCTATAAGACTGAGAAATAGAGAAATCAGCAAATGCAAAATCTAATAATTTGATAATTCCTAGGTCCATTATGTATTGACATAATAAAAATAAATAAGAAGCGTTCCTTTCATCTAAGAATGCTTTTCCTTTTCCTGGATAGTTTCCTAGTGACAATCTGGCCTCTGTGAGTCCATCTAAGATTGTTAGTAGCATTTAATTAATTGTTTATAACATGCGTACATTTACTGCTTTTAGAAAGCTGACTTAAAAAGAAGGTGCAGAATATATTCTGCTACTTCTCTGAATCTCAGACAGAACCATTGGCAAGGATTTGAGACCAGCACCTCCCACAATGTCCTGGTGCTATCCCTCCGCCCAGACAAATATTAGCTAACCACGGTATATAGTCAGCTGCCCTGATTGGAAGAAACAAATTCACAAACTGCTGTTCCATAATCACATAGTTGAAAGAAGTACATAAGTAAAATGACAGGCTATTAATTCTGGTTTGGAAAGCTTGAAAAGCACTTCTGATGAAGCTTTAAGGTTATTTTTTGTTGTTGTTTTTCTGAAATGGATAAATCATTTGAAATAAAAATAGACTTTGTGTTATAGAACACTAATTTCTCTCAATATTTATTATTTGAGGGAAAGTGGTTTTTTAATGATGAAAAATAATGATGGTGTTTACATGAATGCTTCAGAACAACACACAGTTCATTCCCTGATGCCTCACTAAGCCCCAGACTTGAAAATTATATGTTGTCATTTAAGTAAACTTCTGCTATGTTAAAATTTAATTGAAAAGATATGACACTTTATTAAGTGCTGTCATACATCACTATTATTACTAAATGAGATCTGACAGGTCGGCTCAAGGAACTTTCTACAGACTGGATTTTATCTCCAACCTGAGTCAGGTATGTATAGTATTCAAGCTATGCATCAGCCAGTATGTGCTACCTGAGTGATTACAACTCTACTGATAGCATTTGTTTTTACATCTATGATATAAAGTGTATATAGGCTGTAAACAAGTAAGTTTTCATACCATTTCTACATTTACACTTATACGAATAATTTTATCAGCAATTTTATTATAAAATTTCAGTGATGTTAAAATAATTATTAATTTTTAAAAGTCCTACACCTAGAAATATAGTTTCATGAATTCACAGAATGTTATGACAGTGAAAAACAAAACAAAAGAAAGAAAAAAGCATTTTGGAAGTAAATATGTCCCGAGAGTCCATCTAGAATGTGTAAATAAGAAAATTAAAGGAAGTCCTATTTTGTAAATGCTTTTACCCATTTGGGAGATAATGAGCTTTATTTTTCATTTTTCCAGGGGTTGGCAAATTCACTGTGAAAAAACGTAAGGGACAACAGAGAGGAAGGCGTTTGCAGCCCACCGCTGCATTCTAATTAAGACTCCTCACACATAATCACATCTAAACTGACTTATGTTCCCTACGAAGCTTGTGAGGGCCTAGGAGCCAATAATATCGCCTTCCCTCATTTAATTACTAAGAGACTCACCGGAGTGGCTAGGGAGTGCCCTGGGAACAATTTCCAGCATCAACAACTTACCCGGAGAAAACTACCACAGAAATCTACCACTTTTCTTTATTTGCACCAAATCTTGGCGTTTACTTCGGGGTGCTGGCTTCACATCACCTTCATCCACTCCTTCCTCCGGAGTGGATGTGCATGGATGGCAGGATGCACAAATGTTCCCAGTGCCGGAACCACAGGGACCATCATTGTGACAGAAGTGATTTGTTTCCAGCTCCATGTACACAGTCACCGTAGGAGATTCCTCAAGCGGTCCATCCTGGCCACATCCCCAAGGATTTACAGCGAGTAAGAATCCAAAGAGCAAATGCCAGGATCAAGACAGACATCCTGCCTCTCAACTTCTTTTCGTACCTTAGTTCTTTAAGGGCAGTTTAAAAAGTAAAAACGTATAATTGTCCACAAAGGCAACTGAAAATGTAAAACTGAATTTTCTTATTTTACCGTCTTAGATGCAATTTAGCACTAGCTGAAGATTCTTTGTCTTTAATTGTTGCTATTTACAAACTGAAAACACTTTCCGCTTTACAAAAGGTAGATACTTGGATTTACTTTTGCAATAGTCTGTTGCTTTGATATTTTGGAAAGTAAAACCACCTGAGTGTGTTTATTAGAATCTTACAATGCAGATGTGAAGGTACCCCTCGAATTTCCTTAGGAAAAACAATTTTTAAAATGTAGCTCTTTATCTTGAAATTCTAATTGAAAATTGGAAAAGCAAATCCCGTGGATGGCCAGAGCCAGGGCTTTAGGAGTTTTGAGAGTATGTGGGGGAGGAATTCTTTTCTTGATGCACCTGAACAACTTGGGTCTATAAATTTGGCCTTGAAAACTCTTGTGGGAAATGTCTGTGTGAATGAAAACACATGAGTGAGAGAAACAAAGAGAGATTTGTTTGAGAGATTCTTTACTGATATGACTGAGCATGAAATGAGAAATCAGCAGGTGAAACTTTCAGGCTTTGGCTTTATCTAGGGAGACAGAACAATGCAAAAGAATCTCCTTTAACTCAACTCAAATCAGCTCTACCTGGCATAGCCAATGGATATTCTACATGGTTTGCTACAAAAGACCAAATAAAGCAAGCAGTAAGTCACTTCACTGGGATTTGAATGGTTGCCAACATAAGAACTAAAATCTAATGAACATTTATTCCCCTGCACCACCCGTGTTGTTCAGTTCATTTCACTGCAAGAAAATAACCCAAAAATAATCCATTTAGGATAAGAAAAGATTTATTTTGTCATACAGTTTTGGAAATTCTAGTCCTCGATTAGTTGGCTGCATTGCTTTGGTTTATGGGAAGGTGACACAGTATAAAAGGACCATTGGCATCATAAGCTGAGGACAACGAGAAAAAGAAAGAAACAATACCCAAAGACACCAAGGGCAAACCCCTAATGACCTAAGCCCCACCGTGGGACCAGGTCTTTAACACACAAGCGTCTTGGGGATATTCAAGATCCAAACCATAGCATATGCCAAGAGATGATCTAAATGTTTTACATATAGTAATTCTTATTCTAATAGTAAATGTTTGAATTAGGAGCAATTAATATCATCATTTTACAAATGGGAAACTGAATCCCTCCAGTATAGCATGGCTTTCCCATGCTTCAGAGAAAGGAGGCTGCAAGCTGGGAGGGCGGTGAGTTTCCAGGATTGCTGGAGCCAGGTCATTCTTTTTCTCAGGTTTGAACTTCTGTGTGAGGCACCAATGGAAGTAATCATCTATGACAAGATTTAGGACGAACTTTTTCATAGTGGACTTCACAGTTGGTACAAGAAGTGAAGACCCTAGGAAAGGAGCCCAGGGATGGAAAGGGGCCATGAAACTCATGCTACATAAAATTTACCTAACATTTCATTAGAATTCTAGTAAGAATCAAGTAAGATTGTTATTTTCTTTAGCGTTCTTTCCTAGTTCCATCTTTTTTGCCCCCAAAATTGATATCCTTGGTTAGTAAATGAGTTGCTTCAGAATATATAAAAATTGTTAGCTATATACAAGACATCAATCTATATTTACTGATGATAGATTAATACGTAGTTTAAAATGCAGACAACCCATCTTACTGAGTTGTAGTTGATATCTCCTTACCTCCAGAAGACAACTACTATCCTTACTTTTGATGTATTTGATGTTTAGCATCTGGTGGTGTATCATTGACATTTAGCTTATTTTAAGCAATATTTAATTCAATTTATAAATATAAATATTCTTTCCTTATTCCTAATCTCAAAAAGAAAGTGTGACTATTCACCATCTTGGTAGCTTTACTACAGATTTTAAAATGTCCCTTTCATTCTGTGTTTTTGGTTTTTAGTAACTGCCTTAGAGAACATTTTATAGTGTTCCTTCCATTCCTAGTTTTCCAAAATTTCCTTTTAAAATCATAGATTATTTTTAAATTTCTTTAAATGTCTTTTCTGTATCCACTGAGATGATCATATGATTTTTCTTCTTTGTTAAAAGCATGATTTTCTTTTCTTTTCTTTCTTTCTTTTTCTTTCTTTCTGCTTTGTAAGTTGAGTTTTCTAAGAATCATTTTATCTCATCCAAATTTTACTCAAGGAGGGAAATGGTACATTATGCTGCTGTCTTTTTAAATGTCTTATATATAGTGATTTTTAAATTTTTAATCATGATATTGATTGTTTGGGCCCACTCAATTTTTGAAATCTTGATTATGTCTTGCTAGAGGATCCTCAAATTTGTCTTTATTTTACAAAAAAAATTTGGCTTTATTAATACAGTCTATAGAAGTTTCCCAGTGAGGTTGCCAGAATTGACAAGGGATGACTTTATGGGGTGGTCAGTGCATCAGCATGGTTACCCCACAGCCAGGATCAATTATCTGACTCTAATGATCCAACATCTGTGATGAAGGCAAGGGCAATCTTGAAAGACTGGATAGTAGAGATGCATCCTCTGCATATTACCGAAGTCCTTGAGATTCTAATTCAATATTAGAATGAAGAAGTAATCTCAATAATGATTGAGATGAAATTTTCTTTCCATCTCAGAATGGCACAAACCTGGAGTCAATATTATGTTAATATTATCTCATTTCGTTTTGTTTTCTTAGAAATCAGTTTCATTGGTATAATAAAATTTTTATAAGCTTAGCTTCATGTTCTTTCAGTTTAATTTTCCCACATAGATGAATCACTTCCAAAGAAGGACCCAAGGTGGAGAGTATAGGTCAGAAGTAGGGTTCTTGCATAGTGAGCTCGTGGCCCTAGGTTCAATCTACCAAACCTAAGAAAAAAGGGGCTCAGCCTCTCAGGAGTCATGAACTCTGCTATCATGCTAGCAAAATAGCTCACCACTGTTGTTTTCTTATCATTTCTCCTGTACAGATATATCTACAGAGCCAACAAGGGTTTATAAAGTAAATATGGCATGCATGTGTGCGTCTGTGTGTACTGTGAAGATTTGATTGTAATTCTTAATTAGTAAAACTTCAGGTTTACAAATCTCACAGGAACACTATGGGTATTTGGCAATTAATGTTTATAAATCACTTGGAGATAGTGCAACACTATTTAAATCAATAATGTGGCAATGAAAATAATAATACATGCAGTTATAGTCCCAGGTCAGTTTCTTGAATTAGACCATAAAGTCAAAGGAAAGCTGTAAAAAATGTAGCTTTCTCAATAAAAAAATATTTTCATGCCTCCTCTTAAGTCTTAATGAGAAAATAATATCTTTCAAATATAACATAAACACTACACATGACTGTGATATCCTATACTTGACTGTGATAGCTATACCTTTATGAATGCATATTATTTGGACAAATAGCTATTTTACTATTTTGCATAGTTCTTAGGACAAGAAGTATGGCTTGTAACCACTTATCTTGGAAGATATTATGTAAGAAATAATTGTAATTTTTTCAACACAATTGCTTAATAATGTTCAGTGAAAAATTATGATTCTGTTCAAGTTTGTCAATGTTGTAATGGCTATTTCTATAAATATTTTTATAAATAATTTTTTAAAGAAACATAAACAAAAAGTCCATGGGTCCTTTATAAGTTCACTGACTTGCTCTGTATCTATCCTTCATTTCCATTCATGTTAAAGGTCAGTGATCTTATGGCTCTGATCATATTTCTCTTTGTGGCACTGCGGAAAGGATGGTAATAGATTATATGTTTCTATATTATGAATGTCAATAATTCCCACATTTTGCATTTTGAAGAGTTGAATTCTGAAAGCTTTGAAAGTGACACCAAACTTCAAAGAATGCATAAGAGATGAGTTGGTTCTATAATTACTCAAGGTAACTTAAAGCATTGGGCCTTCATTAAGCAATTCTTTTATGGCAAATAAAGAAGGAGGAAAAAACCCACCCACTAATTTTTCAATTCTATTTCATGCATTTCCAAGTTGATTATGATATACTATTTTCTTTGTTTTAGATATTTATTGTTTGTACTCCCCTACCAGTAATAGAAGCCCTCTAGAGTAATATTTTGTCTATCCTTCTTCTATGTATCTTCAGAACTCTAAATTTACTTCCTGTATAATAAAGTTAATAATTTTTCAATTTCTTAATTAAATGGTCAAGAAACTCCCCACTTCTTTTCCCAAATGAGATTATAATTTGGGAATACATTTTACTGTTATAGAAAATAATAGGAAAACAATTGTTAGGAACATTTCTGATTTCCTGATGAAGGAAAACATGATTGCATAGATCTTGCTTGGCTGTAGTCAGTGGTTTTCTGGTGCTGGTTCATGCTGGCTCTTGGATGCCAACTCCATTTATTAATAAATTTGGGTTCTGTGATGTCATGGTAATAATGTTCAACAGGTTGTGGTGAGGAGGAGGGTGTGTGTTACAATTCAGAACTCCTCTCTCAGGCCCTCCCTAGAAAGCTTGGCATTAAATATGTAGCAGTACAACACTTTTTGGAGTAAGGAAAAAAGTAAAGGATTGACTCAATAGTAGATAAATAATAGAAAATCATAATGTAGAATAATATAACAACTATATTTCTCCTATGTTGATGTCAGAACAGGAAGAGGAAGTATGTCTTAAAAAGTGACAAATTTAAAATCATACATAGTTATGAAATAGCCTTATGTTCCTTAAAGCA
>PVLA01010790.1:19281-59770 GCA_004027455.1 Hydrochoerus hydrochaeris
TCTTTCTTCTTTCTTTTTTCTTTCTTCTTTCTTTCTTCTTTCTTTTTTTCTTTCTTTCTTTCTTTCTTTCTTTCTTTCTCTCTCTCTCTCTCTCTCTCTCTTTCTTTCTTTCTTTCTTTCTTTCTTTCTTTCTTTCTTTCTTTCTTTCTTCTTTTGCTTTCTTTTTTCTCCTCTCCTCTCCTTTTTCCTCTCTTCCTCTCTCTCTCTCTCTCTCTTTCTCTCAACAAGTTTCCACCAAGTTGCCCAGGATTAACTTGAATTGTCTCTTGTCTCATTCTCTCAAATAGCTAGGATTACAATTGTATACCCCCAAGTCTGGTAATCTCTAGAATGTTTAACTCAGGGACATGGAAGTTCTGCTTCCTGGAAATTAGGATGCATCAGAAGCAGAGTAGCTGTAATAGGGAATAAAACCTAGTGATGTATTATCTAACACTGAAAACTTGGTAAAAGTTTTCTGAAATAGCTGGCACTCCCAGGAACTAAGCAAATACAAATAAAAGTTCTATCTTAAGGAGTACACTATAATTCTAGAATAACAAATGTTTCTAAAGCAATTTTTTCATTTGCAATGCAATAATGAATAACTAGACACAATTCTGTAAGACAATATAAAGGGAATAAGGTGAAACAAAATAAAAGAAAATGGACTTTTAGGGAATTAAGATATGTTAGGAGAAATGGAGGTTAAAACAACTGTACTTGTGTATTCAAGAAACAAAAGATGATAAGGAATGTCATTAGCTAGATATAAACCTTTTTAAATAACATGGTTGAAAAAAGAGTTTGGAATAATACATAGAAATACAAAAACTTAAAATCCATCAAAAGTAAGTGCTCAACAGATGTGCTTAAAAATACAATAAGCACAATTGAAAATAAAACTAGTGAAATGACACATAGATAAAAAGAACACATGAAGAACAAAAGTCAGAATGAATGAAAAATACAGAAGACAAGGTAGGAAGCAAAAGGATAAATTTTAATTTAGTGTAATTAAGGATCAAGAAGGGAAGGAATGAGAATGGCACAGAAAAGATATTTCAATAATGATGCCTATTTTCAAATGATAAAATCCAAGCCAGAGATTCAACTAGCTTTACAAAATCAAACAAAATAAGTAAAAAGAAACATACTTTGAACTCTTTAGAACTATACTGCAGAAACCCAAAGACAAGAGAATATATTAATTTATTGAGAATGGGGAGATTACACTAAAATGAAAAAATTAGGATGACTTCTAACTTTCTGATAAAACTGGTAATAAAAGCAAAAAATATCAATAGAATATTATTTTTAATGTTCTGGAAGAAGCTTTTAATACTGAGAAACAGTGTAAAAAAGATTTCATACAGATTTTTTTACCTTGAAAAGCTAAGCTAAAAAAATGCTTTAATGAAGATGCAGCCAAGATACTTTCAGAACAAGCAAAATCAGAGAAAATTTGTCATCAGTAAATTGTCACTAAATAAGATGCTGTCCTCACCAAAATCAGGTGAAAGTTCAGTAAGTAATAAAACTATATGAAAACATTTACCTATATCAGTGGGTCACATTGAATACTGACTGACTATAATAAGTAACAATAATTTTATTATGGCCAGTAAAATGTGCATACAGATTTTATTTATCACTTCAGTTAGTGCTAGGAAAACTTACATGATACCCAAAATTTAAAGGAGAAAATGTTTATGTGGTTCATTATTTCAGAGGTACAGAATTTTGACACAGGATAAGCACAATTCCACCATATTTTTCCCTAACTTGTGGCATCTAATATGATTTTCAATTGTCAGATGCTAAAATTAAAACTTAAGATGAGGGACAGGTATGTAACTCAGTGGCATGGCATCTACCTGGCAAGCATGAGATCATCATTTGATTCCCAGTGACAGAAAGAAAGAAGGAAAGAAGAAAGAAAGAAAGAAAGAAAGAAAGAAAGAAAGAAAGAAAGAAGAAAGAAAGAAAGAAAGAAAGAAAGAAAGAAAGAAAGAAAGTGCAGTCCCAGTCACCCAGGAAGCAACAATGCACTATCCTGGGTCCAGGAAATGACCACCCAGAAAACCCCATCCAATCAGGGAGTTTTGGTGAGATTCACAGGACTAGGAAAAGACCACCCAGCAAACCCCACTGAACTGGGGAGCCACAACGAGCCATGCAGGATCTGGGAAAGGCCCACTCAGTGACCACCAGCCAGCCCAGGAGACCTGCTCCTGGACAGCAGCCAATGCCAACACAGGAAGCAACAAGGATTGGGACTCTGGCTGCTTTGGAAGAATACAGGAAAATGACAAAGTAAAGGAGAAAAATCCAATCTCAAACCTCCAGTCCATCACAAAGAAATCAAGGAGACATGGACATAGAAGAAAGTGTATGTCACCAATCTGAAATTTCTGAAATCATAGCAACTGAAATACAGAAACAACTCCAAGAAGATGTAAAGGAAATCAGATCAGAAATAATCTCTCAAGTAAAACAAAGAAGGATAAACATATTGAAAATGTGCTGAGCATATCTAAAGAAGAGATAGATAAAAAATAGAGGATCATTGTAAAATGATGGATGCCTTCAATGAATAATATAGGAAAGAATTAGAATGCATGAGACACATCCAAAGAGATACTGGGGAAATAAAAATCTCCATCAAAAGCTGGCAAAACCACTGGTCAAAGGTAAGACCTTGAAGACAAGATTGCAGCTTGAAATCAGGAAAGGAAAGATCTTTAAAAAAGCAAGCAGGAAATAAAAGTTCTATAGTTGCAAGATGATACAAAGAAAAACAATGTATGAATTATTAGTATAAACAAAAAATAAACAGCAAATGATATTAAAAGTCTATTTATAGAAATAATAGTGGAAAAATTTCCAAGCAATGGGAAAGGAAACTGACATAAACATAAGTGAGGAATATAGAATTTTGACTAGCCATAGCCAAAATAAATCTACACCCAG
Organism: Hydrochoerus hydrochaeris; assembly: GCA_004027455.1. Classification (NCBI taxonomy): domain Eukaryota; kingdom Metazoa; phylum Chordata; class Mammalia; order Rodentia; family Hydrochaeridae; genus Hydrochoerus; species Hydrochoerus hydrochaeris. The sequence goes on from PVLA01010790.1 coordinate 22,234, forward strand.
AAATATAACATTCAAGATCTCAAAAATTTAGCATAAGAACAGAATAGTAAAAGCTGTTAGAGGAAAGAAACAGATCACCTGTAAAGAAAACTGATTGAAGCCACAGCAGATTTCTCAAAACAAAGAAGTCAAAAAGAGATTGAAATATTTCAAGTCCTGAAAGAAACAATTTCCAACCCATATTTATGTACCTGCAAAACTATCTTTTAAATTTGATGGAGAAATAAAATATTTCCCTGACAAAGAATAATGGAAGAACATAATGACCACTAAATCAACCCTACAAACATTACTGAAAGATATTGCAGATAGAGATAAAAATGGCTACAATTTCAAGAATAACAGCAGAAAGAAATCTCCAAGCAGGGCAAATGATGGAACAGATGGAAAAAGTGAAGAACCAGAAGCAGAAAGATAACATGACAGAAATAAGTCAGTTACAACCATTAATGTAAATAGGCTCAATTCACCAATTAAAAGAAACACACTGACAGAGTGGATCAAGAAAAAATTCCAACCATAAGTTATACAAAAAAATTCATCTAAATCAAATGAAAATTCATGGAGTGAAAGAAACAATCCTTTATGAAACACGAATCCAGAAAAAAGCAGAAAAGCTATGGAAAACATCAAGAGGAAGAGATAACAATCTTAAATATATCTGCACCAAATAATGTAGCACTCAATTATATAAGACAAATATTAACGGACATGAAATATCAAATAAGCAATGACGCAATTATAACAGGAGTTCTTGACAAGCCATTATCACAAAGAAACATAAACTAGTCAAGAAATCAGCAACAAAAAACAGAACTGATTCAAACTTAATAACAAATGGTCTTAGTAGATGTGCACAGTGCATTCCACCCAACAGCATCAGAATATAATTCTTCTCAGCTGCACATGGGACAGTCTCTAAAATATACCATATACTAGCCCATAGAACATGCAGAAGAATCAAAATTATTTCATGCAGATTTTCTGATCACAGTGATATGAAATTGGAAATTAATGAGAAAATAAACTGCAAAAACTCCATAAATACATGGAAATTAAATAATGCTTTCCTAAATAACCAGTGGGTCACAGAGAAAATTAAGGAAGAAATTAACCTACATCTACAAACAAACCAAAATTCTAGTACAACTTATTTCATTATGAAATACAATGAAAGCAATCCTAAGAAGGCAATTTATTGCAGTGAATTATCAAATCAGGAAAACAGAATGAATGCAAACAACCTGATGCTACACCTCAAACTTCTAGAAAAAGAATAGTATGTCAAACTCAAAGCCCAAAGAAGGGAGGAAATTATGATCAGAGCAGAAATTAAAACAGTTGAGACTAATAAAATGGTACAAGGAATTAATGAATTGAAGAGTTTGTTCTTTGAAAGAATAAATAAAATTGATAAATCCATAGCCAACCCTATCAAAAAAAAGAAGAAAATAAAAAACTAAAATACATGCAATAAGGAATAAAAATGGTCAAGTCACTACAGATCTTGTGTAAATAAAGAAGATTATCAATACCTACTTTGAAAACCTTTACTCTCACAAATTCAATAAAGCAGAAGAAATGGACAGATTCCAAGAAATATATGAATTACCAAAGCTAGATCAAGAAGATATAAAACTTATGAGGAATCCAATTTCAGTTAAAAAAAATTGAAAATGAAACTCAAAACTTACCACTAAAGAAATCCAGTTCCGGGTGGATTCACAGCTGAATTCTACAAGAAATTTAGAGAATACAGTGTCAACATGCCTCAAACTCTTCAATGAAAGTGAAAGGGAAGAAATTCTCCTTAACTCATTTTTGGAACGAAGTATTACTCTGATACCAAAACCAGAGAAAGACCAATCCAAAAAGATATGTAGAGGCCAATGAACCTTGATGCAAAAATCTTCAATTAAATACTAGCAAACAGAATGCAGCAAATCACTGAGAAGACCATATAACACAACCAAGTAGGATTTATTCCAGTAATGCAGGAATGGTTCAAAGTACAAATATCAATAAAAATACTATATCCACCATGTCAACAGAGCCAAAAACAAGAATCACACAATAATATCAAAAGATACGAAAAAAATCTGATAAAGTCCAACACTCATTCATCATACAAACCTACAGAAAATCAGAATATATGGTCTTTACCTCATTCTCAAAAAAGCCATCTAAGACAAACCAAGAATCAAAATTTTACTAAATAGACAAAAACTGAAAGTTTTAATTCCAGAATGAGATACAAGACAAGGATGTCCATATCCCCACTCCTATTAATGTAGTTTTGGAAACATTAGCTTGAGCAATTAGATGAGAGAGAAATAAAAAGAATAAGGATAGGCATGGAAGAAACTAAATTATCACTAGTTGAAGATGGTGTGATACTCTTCAGTGAAGACCACAAAACTCTACTGAAAGACTTCTAGATCTAATAACCGAATTGTAACATAGCAGGATACAAAGGCAAGATTCAAAAATCAATAGCATTCCTGTACACAAACAACAAACTCAATGAAAGACAAATAAGGGATATCACAACCTTCACATTAGCACTCCCCAAAAATGACATAATTAAGAATCAATCCAAAAAAGTAAGAAAAAGATGTACATATTGAAAATTACAGAGCTCTGAAAAAAGAAATCATAGATAATTTCAGAAAATGAAAAAATATCCCTTGCTCATGGATAGGAAAAAAAGAAAAAAAAAAGCAATGAAAATGGCCATATTCCCAAAATTGTTATACAGATTTAATGCAATTCTAATCAAAATGCCTTTAGCATACCTCACAGATCTAGAGAAATCATTCCTAAAATTCATCTGGAACCAGGAGAGACCCAGAATAGCAAAGGCAATCCCAGGCAACAAAGGAAAGGCAGGAGGCATCACAATCCCTGGCTTAAAATTATACTACAAAACTACTGTAATAAAATCTGCTTAGTACTGGCAAAAAATAGACCTGAAGGTCAATATGATAGATTAGAAGATACAACCCAACTACAAACCAAGCCACTCAGCCACCTTATCTTTGATAAAGGGGCCAAATATGTTCACTGGAAGAAAGACAGCCTTTTTAATAAATGGTGCAGGAAAAATTGGCTTTTTATATGCCAAAGATTTAAACTAGATCCTTGTCTATCATCATGAACTAAACTAAAGTCAAAATGGATCAAAAATTTAAATATTAAAACAGAAACATGAAATTTCCTGGAGGACAAATTAGATAGAAATCTTGAAGACAAAGGAGTAGGCAGAGAGTTTATGAACAAAAACCAATTTCATGGAAAATACATCACAGAATCAACAATGGGATCCTGTCTTATTAAAACATTTGTACATGTCAGAAGAAATCCCCAACAGAGTAAAAGGAAAACCCACAAATTAGGAAAAAACCTTATCCAACTGTCCCTCAGACAAAGGATTCATATCTAAAATATATAAAGAATAAAAAAAAAATCAGACCACCAAAATTCAAAGACCCAATTTAAAAATGGGCATCTGAGATGAATACATACTTCTGAGATGAAAAAAATACAAATAACAAATAAACACATGAAAAAATATGCAGTGCCATTGGTCATTCAATGCAAATTAAAACAGCACTAAGATTTCACCTCACTCCAGAAAGAATGGCTATCATCAAAAAAATCAACCAATTACAAATGCTTCCAGGGCTGTGGTGAAACCACTATAGAAATCTATGTGGAGATTCCTTAAAAACTAGGATTGGAGGTCCCATTCGACCCCGCTATTCACCTTCTGAATATTTTCCCAGAAGAATTAAAAACATCTTATCACAGTGATACATGTGCACCTATGTTTACAGCTACACAATTTGTAATAGTTAAATCTCTGGAACAGCCCAAATGCCCATCAACAGAGTAATGGATGGAAAAGGTGTGGTATTTTTATATAATGGAGTACAACTCACCTATAAAGGAAGATAAACTAGAGGCTTTTTTAGGTAAATGGATGCAATTACAAACCATATTCATAAGTGAAGTAAATCAGATTCATATGTATAAATGTATTGTTTCCTTGTGTAAGAAACTGAAAGATAATATTCAATAATATTCAAAAGGTACAATAGATATTGTGAAAGGGGATGATACTTCTCAGAAGGAAAGCAACTGGGATGGGGAAAAAAAGAAAGAAGGAGAAAAACATATTTTGTGTGTGTATACACACACACACACACACAATAGCTAAAATAATTGTACTATCGATCTTATTAGTTCAGGGAAAGAAACCATGATTGCATACATTGTTTGATCTGTTTTGCTGCTCATGTCTTTAACCTGATTAACTATTTTAAAGGTAACAATATGCAACATAGTGCCCATTGTTAGTTTCCTCTTGGCTTGCTTTGAAATCCTATATTGTTTCTATTGTTTTGTTTTTATTGCTTTGTTTTATTTTAATCACTTTTTTGAAAACTTAAAATGAATTTCTACTGTCTTACATTGTTCTTTCTCTGTTCTAGGTCCCTACAACAAACAAGTAGAATGCTTATAAAACAATGGAAATTACTTGGGAAGCAAAATTCACCAGGTCATCTATCACACATTTTCCCATCAAATATGCTGCAACATATGATGTGTGACTGAAACATATGGTGCATGTGTAAATGAAAAAAGATGTTACAGCAAAGGACACGGTGTCATTAACCACTCTCAAGGGGCTCCCCCACCTCGCTTCAGACACTCTCACCTTGTTGGCCTTGCCGCTCTCTGAAGCAGTGCTGGTAGCCCCCCCCCGTGTCTTTTGTTCCACTGCTCTGGCTACTTTAATGTTCTGAATTAATTCAAAATACATACTTTGCACTATCACTTTGACTTTGGGGACGAGTCAGGAATTTGATGGTACCAAATTTGGTGACTAAGGTGGGTGAAGACATCGTAATGTTTTCACAAACCTCCCTTCTGTTGAATGGGACCCTACAGCAGCATGCACTCCACTATTGCTGGACACTCAGGCACCAGGCCTTCCAGAAGTGTTTCAGAAAATGGCAAGAAAGATGATAACTGTGAAGGAAGAGGGGTTAATTTTAGGAGTAACAATGCAATGTGTTTTTACATTTATTAAAATTTAATTATTCATCATATATTTGGTCATTTCTTGTATGATAATACTAATGGCCTTTAAATGGCTAAGGCTGAGCCTGGAGTTTTAGAAAATGGAAAGTTAAAAAGTAGTAAATTTTGATATTATGACTTATGGAGACTAATGAACATATTAGGGTCATGCACTATGGAAATTGAAATAACACTTATCTCTTCAAATTATCATTAGTTTATTAAAATTATTTGACTGTGTAGTATGTCTGGTATTGACTATATTCCTATAGTGAAAGATAACTGAAGCCACAAAATCAAACATAAGAAACCTTAAATCAATTAGAGATGCAACAGAAACACATTCTGATTAAGTTCTTTATAAGTGGAAAATCTCATGAAGTCAAAAATACATTGACTACACCTAATCTAAACATCATAGATCAGGAACATGGTACCCTGCGGAGTATCAGTTGTTTGCTGTCTCAATTATGTAGCTCACTGGGAACTGTGGATTGTTTCTGCTGCTTATCATCATGACAGAATATTTCACAACACATCACCAGCCCAAATAAAGAGCCAAATCCAAAATTAGAAGTGTGATTTCTGCTGATTGTGTATTAGTTTTGCACTATCACAAAATCAAAAAAAATCAAGTTATCCTTTTCCAGGCTTGCTTATATGTGGATATCACAGTCACATAAGAATATTAGTGGATTTCATTTTGAATAGAACGATCAGAAGAGGACTCTGTTTAGGTGATACAGAAGCAAAGAACTAAGTAAAGAGAGGATGAAAACAACAGAGATACCTATGGGCTGACTTTTCTATATAGAAAAGAATTGCAGAGCAATACATCTAAAACATTTCCAGGAAAAAGGAGAGAAATAGACCAAATCATATAGGCTACTTATGATCTTTGGATTTACTCTAAGTGTGATTAGTAAGGGGAAGATATTATTTGTGCAGCAGGAAGAGTATCATGATGAGATTTGAATTTTAAAATGATTGCTTTGGAAGTAGACCATAGGAAAAATTATTGTAGATGGGAAGGAAATACTGAAGACTATTGCAGAAACTCAGATGTGAAATCTCGCTGTTTGAATTGGGTTAGTAAACATACACAATGAGCAGGTTAAGTTTAGATTTCAACTATCTGCCAAACACTAATACATATTTTGATCAAGTATTTTCTCATGTTCATAAAATAAAAGTTGATTTGAAGTGATAAAGTTTAGGGATAACTTTAATAAAGTATTAAAGTAAACTAAGGGTTTTTAAAATTAATTTAATGCCATCAGATTTCTTATTTTATTTATTAAAGCCAAACCATTTCACATATAAAGTAGCAATATTATCTTAAATATTTCAATAGTAAGTTTCTGATATAGTATTGCCTTCGAATTACACTTCATTCTTAACATGTCCATCTTAAAAGTTTCACTATGATAATAAGTTTTGTGTTTTAAATAGTTCTTATGATGTCAAGTTCCCAATTCTGTGAATTCCAGAGATAATTGTTTAGCTTCACAATAAACTCATAATCCTGAGAGAATGGAAAACTGTCTTTTCAGCTAGACAATTATCCTCAGAAAACGTATCATGGAATGTCTCTTTTTTATGCAATCCAAGTGCCAGTTCTCATTCTTTGTGCAATCTGTTCTCTCTCTACCTTTATCATCGAAACAGGTGCTCTTAGCGTTTCATTTCAGTTTACAACATACATCAATGAGTTTACACTAGTTTTACAGGCGTGGCAGAAGAATCCCATCAAGACTGTAATTAAGTTTCAATGAATTGCTGTAGTGAAAGACTGCTTATGCAAACATGGAAATAGTATTTAAATCCTTTCCTTCAAGTGGTGAAATTATATATGAAACTATTAAAAATACATGGTCCTAGGATTAACCTCTGACTTTAAGATTAATGTGCTCTTTGTCTCAACTCAGTGTCGTATTTCACTTCCAACTACAAATGAAGTTTTAAAAAAAGATTTTAAAATGGCCTCTCTGAGTTAATTATTAAATTTTATTCCAATTCTCTATAGTATTAATTAAACCATGGGGAATTAGTTCTTAGGATTAAAAAGTAATTTATTGGAAACTATTGTCTTACTAAAAAGCTAAATAAGTGAGGATACTTAAATCTCATGTATACCTAGTTTAGAATACAGAGGTTAATTCTAAAAGAGGATTTTCATTTTTAAAATTTTTATTTTAAGTTTTAAGGATGGAAAATCTCCTCATGGTAGAGCACTTTCCTAGAATGCATGAGGCCCTGTATTTGACCTCTATCACTACAAAAATAACTGTAAGTATGTAAGTAAATAAATACATAGATGGAAAAGACATTAAAGGATATCAGTAACATGCTCTGCTTTTGTGAGTAAAGTTCAGATTGTTATATAAAGATATGCTAGCTAAAAACAACTTATTTGGCTTTGATATTCTTTCTAGTACAGGGATGTAAACATATATTATTTAAATATTTAAACATTTTAGAATGTATAAAGCAGAAAACAAAAATCTCCTTCCATCTAGTCCTTTTTCCTGACCTAACAGCTCAACACTCATTGAGGCAATCATTGCTACTACTTTATATGTATTTGTTCATAGTATGTAAAACACAGACATTATGTAAATATAGCATATTCAATGTGCAATGGACTTTTTAGAGTAAATCAATACATCATGAATAGTTTTGATTTCAAAGCATTATTAAAGTCATTTGTTTAGAAAGCTACATAACAGATGATTTAATCAATATATTACAGTGTGTGTGTATGTGCATATATGTGAACATGATCTATTATGTTCTGAAACTGGAAAAACTTTAACATACAATAACTGTTTCATTCTTGTAATTCTTCAGGAAATTTTAAATTAAAGTTTTAAAGATGTTGGCTTCTTTTAAAATTTTCAGAAATATTATTCATATATGATATTAAGTACAATAGAGGTATATCTATCACTATATTTATTAATCTTTTGATGGTATTCTATTTAGATAGACTTCAGCCTGAAATTTTCACAACATTCTCTTCTTATATGTCTTGTTAGGATTTGACCTTGTTAGGATTGCATTTTTGATGTTCAATTTTAATCATAATTACACAGTAATTAATTTTTATGTGCATATTAGGCATATTGCTCACACTAAAAGGAATTGTTTTCTCAAAATTCAATGAAGACTCTATCCCTTATTTGTAAATGTGCTTTCTTTATTGTTGAAATTTTTATGTGTGTGCTAAAAGTTTATTTTTATTTCTTTTATATTTCAAAATTCCCTATTAAAACTGTACCATACTTCATAAAATTAATCATAAATTACACAGATTTAGATCTAAGTCTATATAATTTTGTTGTTAAGTATAATGGCTCACACTTTTGCTATAAAATGGTCATCCCTGTTGATTTACAATTATGATTCTCTCCTTCTTTGGAGCAATCTAATTCTTAAGCACTCTTTTCAAAACTATAAAGGTGCATTGGTGTTAAATCTTCTGAACTCTTAATGACCACCATAGTTTCTCTTGTTTCCTGTAGATAGCTTGAATAGGTAGAATTTCCTAAGTTGTATTCCAATGAAAACAACTGTTCAATGAGATATTAATAGACATTTCAAAGTGTAAGGAGGCACTATTATCAGGTACACTTTGGATAAGTGGTTAAACAAAATTAGAACTAATTTGTTGATGTTTATTTAATTTGATTTTATTGCAGAATTTCTCAGGTCATAATGAAACTTTACTAGGAAGTAAGTATAGTTTATACTGTAAAACATATCTATCCATTGTTATAGATGGAACCTTGTATGTTCCGCAAAGGTCCGTGTGTTAGGACTTGACTATCAGCATGTGGTGCTCCGGGTTGGTAGAAATTCTAGGACCCAGAAGAAGGAAATTAGGTCACCAAAGGAGATATTGGATCACTGTTCTCTTCTCTCTCTCTCTCTCTCTCTCTCTCTCTCTCTCTCAGTGTATCCCTCTCTCGTTTTCCGCTTCTTAACCACAATCAGTTGAGCAGCCCCCTCTCCATGAGCACTGTGTTGCCGCGGGCCCAAAGCATTCTGGTAGCATAACTATTAACTAAAGCCATAGACACATGAGCCTCACTACACCTTTTCTCTTTTAAGTTGTTTGTGTTAGATATTTTCTTACAACAATGGAAAGCTCCCTAGTGTCTTCACAGTTAATTAATGACAAGCTTGCATCAGGGTCTCAAGGAACAAAACTTGGAACGATTTAGAAAATTGTTGTTCCAGTTATTAAGATACACAGTTTGACATGTTCTGTTCACTGAGGATCTTGGGAAATTTCTTACCAAAATATACAAGATGTTTTTCCTGCTTTCTTTCAACAGCTCATTAACAAATTGGCTCTGCTCTTTGTATTGCCCTTGTTCACTCTGTAGCAAATCATTCATTCATTCATTAGGATTTATTTAAGGCCCCGTATTTAACTGTGGCCCCAAAACCCTTTTAGGTCTCAATACTGCTAAAGCAAACAAGTCAGAAAAACATCTTGTGGATGTTGTTGGAAGAAGGGAGAAAGAAAATGAAATATTAAAGGGGTAAAAATGTAAAGCTTTGTGGATGAAGGACACAATCTAAAGCAGAGGAGCACAGTGAGTGTGGAATGTGTGTACGAAGGGTGGATTTTTATATGACTCATATAGAAGGTTGAAATTTTTTTGTGAGAAGGTCACATTTTAGCAAGGACCTAAGTGAGGTAAGATAGTAAGTCAGACAGATACCTGGCATAAAGGTCAGCAGTGAGAGCACAGCCAGAAAACCCCTGAGTTGATTTTTTTTTCCTTTATAGATTTGTAAAAGTAGATTAGTGATTCAAACATCACATTACTTATTTAGAAGATGTTCAAAATTTTAAGAAAGAGGAAAGTTAGTTCATTTGTTACAAGCAGAAACCTGGCAATTGTAGGAAACACTGTAGAGGACTCAGGCTTCCCAGGTTATTCCCTTTTCCATGCAAGCTGCACTATTTTTCCAGGTGCTGTCTGCCCTTGCAAGAGAAGCCAGGAGACAATCTGAATCTGTCCTAAGTGCTCCGCTGATGAAATAACCCACATTCGAATCAAGAACCTGATAAGAACCTCAATTCTCCATCTTACTGACTTGTATATTTTCTTAAAACTGTTGTGAATTAGATCAGGACTTCCCGGAGGCTCACACTGAGAGACCGGTCCCTGGTTTAGTACTGCAGTGTTCAGAGGTTGGGCCACTGAGAAGCGATTGGGTGGCGGAACACCACCTCATCCCTGCTGGGTTCGTAACTTCATGGGATCTGGATAGATGATGGAAGCTGTAGGAAGTGAGGCCACTTCGCTGGAGGATGTGGGTCACCGGAGGCGATGTTCCTGAAAGAGACAAAGGTATATATCATGTCCTTGGCCTGTCTTGGTCTCTCTCTTTTTAATTTCTCCCTTTCCTCCTTCTTCCTTCTTCTCTACCTTCTTCTGTGAGCCTCCCCATCCTCCTCCCTTCCCTGACCTCCTCAAGACAGTCTGCCTTGCCAAAGTCCCCAAGTGATAAGATCATGGACTGAAATCTCTAAAACCATGAGCTGCCATAACATTTTCCTCCTTTTGTTCTCACATATTTTGTACAGCAATGAAAAGCTATCATGTTATTCAAAGTGTTCACTTTATTTTCATTATCCAGTATTGTTAGTGTCAACATTTGCAATGATTATTCAGACTTGTTCAACAGGAGAATGGTGCTGTTGGCAGGACACCCTTGTGGGTACATCTAACATCAACCACTCTTTCTTCTCAGAAACCATAGATAATTATCTTAAGTCCATATAAACCATGAATTGAGCATGTCACTCAAATATTGGAAATCTAAGGGAGCAAAAATTCCTATTTTTGTATATTTTCAGTTAGCAGCAGTAATTGAACCTATCTTGGTTTTAAAACCTGATTAAGAATGCTGGGCCCTGCCCCTGCTTGGGCCGCTGGGCCTGCCTGCTGCCTCTGTGCCCCTGTCTGCTCCCAGCAGCAATGCGTGGAGGAAGAACACGGGCTGCTGAGTTTAGCCCCTGCTCTCATCACTTGGCCTGCCTGAGGGCCTTGGAGCCACTACCATGGGAGGAAGAACACCAAGCTCAGCCCGTGCTCTCACCACTGGGCCTGCCTGAGTGCCTTGGCGCCACTACCATGGGAGGAAGAACACCAAGCTCAGCCCGTGCTCTCACCGCTGGGCCTGCCTGAGTGTCTCAGTGCCTCCCCACAACCGCCACACAGGAAAACCACCATGCTCTGCCCTGGTTCGTGCAGGCCACCCAGGCCTGCCCACATCAGCGCCCTCCCACTGCCACCGCACAGAGGCTGATCCCCGTGCTACTTCCTGGTTCAGGCCTCTGAGCCCTGCCTGCAACCCATCATGCTCCTCCCTTGTACTGCCCCAGAGGACTGTCGCACCCACCCTGGCTAGATGAGCTGCCCTTGGCCACCCTCCCCATCTCTTAGACCAAGCACTGCCTTGAACATTTGGCTCCCACTCTCCCTCCCAGAACCTATTGGGATTGACTATTGGGAATGAATAACCAGATATTGTCCCAGAAGTGGAAAATTGCAAGATGAAAAACCAAAATGCAAACTCAAACATCTAGTCCATCAGGTGCAAGAGCAGGCCACAGTAAAACAGAAGATTTTAAAAGTCATACAACAGAAATCTCTGAAAAGATAGCAAATGAAGTAAAAAAAAAAACAAATTCATGAGGCTATGAAGAAAATAAAAATAGAAGTAATGTATTACATAAAAACAGAAATAACCTCAGTAAAGTATTTGCTCAACATAGCTAGGGAAGAAATAGATTAAAAAAATACAGGAGCATGGGAAATTGATTGAAACTTTGAACAAACAATGTAGAAAACAAGCAGAATCCATGAAACAAATTCAAAGAGATATCCAAGAAACAAAAAATTCTACTGAAAGCTGGCAAAACTCTTTAAATGAAGCTGAGGATAGAATTTTGGAACTTAAGGACAGGATTGCAGATAGCAATCATGAAAGGGTAGAACTTATAAAAAAAACAAAGGAGCATGAAATGGCAATCCAGTAGCTTCAAGATGATGCCAGGAGAAACAATGTAAGATTAATAGGCATCAGGGAGGAGGCAGGAGAAAATGCAAAGGACATATCTAAGCTGTTCAAAAAAGCAATGGCAAAAAATTTCCCAAACATGGGGAAAAAATCTGACATACAAATAAGTGAGACATATAGACTGCCAAACAGTCATAACCAACATAAATCTACACCCGGACACATAATAATTAAGATCTCAGACATACAGCATAAAAATAGAAAACTAAAAGCTGTTAGAAAAAAGACACAACTCACCTATCAAGGTAAGCCTATTAGAATCACGGCAGACTTCTCAGCACAAACCTTCAGGTTAAGATGAGCTTGAAGTATTTGAAGCCCTAAAAGAAAACAACTTTCAACACAGACTAAGGTACCCAGAAAAACTGTCTTTCAAATTTAATGGAGAAACAAGATATTTCCATGACAAAGAACAACTGAAGAAATTCATGTCCACCAAACCAACCTTAGAGTGTTGAAATTCATGCTAGATAGACATAAAAATGACCACAATCTCCAGAACAACAATAGAAAGAAATCAGCAAGCTGGACAAGAAACTAAAAAAGGGAAAAAAGCAGCAAACCAACAATGGGAGCACAACATGGCAAAATTAAGCCACTACACATCAGTGATAACCATAAATGTAAATGGGCTTAATTCACTTGTCAAAAGAAACAGGTTGATAGAATGGATCAAGAAACAGGACCCTACAATAAGCTGCATACAAGAAACACACCTGACTCAAAAAGAAATTCATGGACTGAAAGTCGAAGGATGGAAAATAGTATTCCATGCAACAGGAACCCAGAAAAAACCAGGGGTAGCTTTTCTGTTTGCAGACAAATTGAACTTCAAACCTAAAAGGAATAAAAGAGATAAAGAGGGCCACAACATACTTGTAAGTGGAAAACTACAGGAGGAAGAACTAACAATTTTAAATATATACGCACCAAATACAGGAGCACCCAACTATATAAGACAAATACTAATGGACATCAAAAACCAAGTACACAAGAACACAATTATAATAGGAGACCTTAACACCCCACTGTCACAAAGAGATAGATCAACTAGACAAAAAGTCAGCAAAGAAATAACAGAACTGAATCACACTTGTGAGTGAATGGACTTAGTGGATGTTTACAGAGTGTTCCACCCAACCACATCAGAATATACATTCTTCTCAGCTGCACATAGGACAGTCTCCAAAATAGACCATGTAATAACTTATAAAGCATTCTTAAATAAATGCAAAGGGAGTGCAATTATCCCATGCATAACATCTGATCACAGTGCATTAAAGTTGGAAATCAATGGCAAAAAACCTGCAAAACATGCATAAATACATGGAAATTAAATAACAACCTCCTTAACAACCAGAGTTTACAGATGAAGTTAAAGAAGAAATAAAACTATACCTACAATGAAAATGCAGCCACAACCTACTGTAACCTTTGGGATGCAATGAAAGCAGTCCTAAGAGGAAAATATATACCATAAATAGACACATCAAAAAAATGGAATGGGCACAAATAAATAACCTAAAACTACATCTCAAGCTCCTAGAAAAGGAAGAGCAAGTCAAACCCAAAGCTTATAGAAGAGAGGAAGTTGTAAAGATTAGAGCAGAAATTAATGCAATTAAAACAAGAAAAGAATTAACAAATCAAAGAGCTGTTTTTTTTGAAAGGATAAGCAAAATTGATAACCCTTTAGCCAAGCTTATCAAGAAAAAGAAAGAAAAAACCTAAATCCATGCAATAAGGCAATCCATGCAAATCCATGAAAAGAGGGAAATTACTACAGATCACATGGAAATTCAGAAGACCATGAACAGCTACTTTGAAAATCTCTACTCACATAGGGTGAAAAACATAGAGGAAATTGACAGATTTCTAGAAACATATGAACTACCAAAGCTCAAACAAGAAGATATAGCAATTTTGAATAACTCAATATCAGCTACTGAAATTGAAAACATGATTAAAAACTTACCAACAAAGAAAAGCCCAGGTCCTGATGGATTCATGGATGAATCCTATAAGAAATTTAGAGATTTAATGCCAACACTCCTTAAACTCTTCAATGAAATTGAAAGAAAAGCAGTCCTCCCTAAGTCATTCTTGGAGGCAAGTATTACTCTGTTACCAAAACCAGAGAAAGACCCAACCAAAAAGGAAAACTATAAGTTAATCTCAGTAATCAACATTGATGCAAAGATTCTCAATAAAATACTGGCAAACAGAATGCAGAAAATCATCAAGAAGATCATACACCATGATCAAGTGGGATTTATTCTAGGAATGCAAGGATGGTTCAACATATGCAAATCAATAAATGTAATACACCACATCAACAGAGTCAAAAATAAAAATCACATGATAATCTCAATAGACACAGAAAAAGATTTTGATAAACTCCAACACATATTCATGATAAAAACCCTACAGAAACTCAGAGTAGACAGTATGTACCTCAATCTCATAAAGGCCATTTATGACAATCCAACAGCCAACATTATACCAAATGGACAGAAACTGAAAGCCTTCACTCTAAAATCAGGAACAAGACAAAGATGTCCACTATCACCACTCCTACTCAATATAGTTCTAGAAATATTATCCAGAGCAATCAGACAAGAGAGGAGAAATAAAAGGAATAAAAATGAGAAAAGAAGTTAAATTATCATTATTTGCAGATGATATGATACTCTACATAGAAGACCCAAAAACTCCATTAAAAGACTACTAGAGGTAATAAGCAAATTCAGCAGTGTAGCTGGATACAAAGTTGACACTCAAAAATCAATAGCATTCCTGTGCACAAACAAAAAACTCACTGAGAGAGAAATTATAGAAATATCATCTTTCACAATAGCATCTAAAAAAAATCAGATACTTAGGGATCAATCCAACCAAGAATGTAAAAGATCTATATGCTGAAAATTATACTACTTTTAAAAGGAGATTGATGATGATATTAGAAAATGGAAGGATATTCCTTGCTCTTGGTTAGGAAGAACCAACATTGTGCAAATGGCCATACTCCCAAAACTGTTATACAGAGTCAATGCAATCTCAATCAAAATACCACTGACATACCTCACAGATCTAGAAAAAGTATTCCTAAAAATCACCTGAAAGCAGAAGAAAAACTAGAATAGAAAAGGCAATTTTGGGCAACAAAGGCAAGGCAGGAGGCATCTCAATTCCTGACTTGAAACTATACTACAAAGCCACAGTTATAAAATCAGCATGGTACTGGTAAAGAAATAGACCCAAAGATCAATGGAACAGATTAGAAGAGACAAACACTACTAAAAAGATATTCAACTATCTTTGATAAAGGGGCTAAATGTGTTCACTGCAAAAAAGATAGCTTCTTTAATAAATGCTGTTGGAAAAATTGGCTCTCCACATGCCAAAAACTGAAACTAGATCCATGCCTATCACCATGCACAAAACTGAAGTCTACGTGGATCAAAGACCTAAAGAAATGCTAAATCTACTGGAAGACAAGGTAGGTAGACATCTTGGAGACATAGGGGTAGGCAGAGAATTCATGAACAAAATGCAAACTGCAAGGGAAACACTTCAAAGAGTCAACAAGTGGGATCTCATATTACTGAAAATGTTCTGCATTTGACAAGAAATCACCAACAGAGTGAAAAGAAAACCCACAGAGTGGGAAAGAATTTTAGCCAGCGACCCTTAAGACAAATAACTTAGATCCAGAACATATAAAGAATTGAAAATCATCATCCCCCCAAATTCAAAGACCCTCTCCAAACATGGGCATCTGAGATGAACACACAATTCTCAGAGGAAGATATTCAAATGGCAAATAAATACATGAAGAAATTTTCACTATCACTGGTCATTCGAGAAATGCACATTAAAACAGCATTTAGATTTCATTTCTCCCCAGAAAGAATAGCTGCAATTAAGAAATCAATTCTTAACAAATATTGGTAAGGATGTGGGGGAAAAGGAACAAGTGTCCACTGTTAGGAGTGCAGATGGGTGCAGCCACTATGGAAATCACTATGGAGATTCCTCAAAAAACTAGGATTGGAAGTTCCATTCAATCCAGCTATTCTCCACCTGGGCTTTTTCCCAGAAAACCTGAAAAGGTCATATCACAGTGATATATGTGCACCTATGTACATAGCAGCACAATTTGTGATAGCTAAATCTCGGAAACAACGAAAATGCCCACCAACTGCAGAGTGGATGAAAAAAAGTGGTACTTTTATACAATGGAATACTTCTCAGCTATAAAAAAGGATGATCTTCAGGCCTTTATAGGTAAACGGAGGCAACATGAAAATATACTTTTAGTGTAATGAACAAGACTCACATGAGTAAATATCACATTGTCTCTATTGTGTAAAAAAAAAAAAACTGACAGAATAATGGAACTCAAAATGTATAATAGATATTGTTAAAGCCAAAGGGAAGGCAAGTGTTCTAAAGAATATAATGGTTTGTATAGTATGTAAGATAAAGGACCATATTACTGAACTTCTGCTGGAACATTGAACAGAAGGATTTGCACTGTCAATGTTTGAGTGTCTAGCCACTATTTCTGTTCTGATTTTGTGACTTTGGCAACTATTCTTTAGGACAACAATGAGTAATGTATCAATTAGTGATTCTATGATGATACTTTTTTTAAGTTTGGCATTGTTCTACCGTACTTTTCTTTTTTTCTATTTTGTTTAATTCTCTTTTCTTTCTTTAAAAAAAGAACAATATGCAATATAACAACAATTGTTAAATTTCTTTCATTCTGTTTTGAAATTTATACTGTTATTGTTTTGATTTTACCATTGTTGTTTATGCCTTTTGCTTTTACTTCTTCTTTTCCAACTTTTCTCTTTTTTAAATAAAATTTTTAAAAACTGGATTAATAATTTGGAGAGGGTAGTGTGTATTTTCTGTGCTTTTGAAATTTAAAATACGTGTGTGTGTGTGTGTGTGTGTGTGTGTGTGTGTGCAGCTAAAGTGAAAGAGTCCTTTAAATAGGACTCCTAGATTAAGTATGAACTGTTTTTTTTTTCATCCTTTTGAAGAAATTCTACTGAATTTGGCAATCTTATGTCAAAGCTAGATTATTCTCATCTTTTGATCTGTTTTTCCTTCTCTGTCCTGATAAATTATCTTCCTTATTAATTTTACCCAAAAATAAATTAGTGCAATAAATGCATTCATTTAGAGTGTACAGTTAGGGGTTTTGTCAATTGTATGCTCTCAAAAGATGCCCTCAAGCTCCTTTGTGTTTGACAGCTGGGTGGATACTTTATTCACAGTAACCACCAATCTGCTGTGCCATGATAGATTAATTTTATATTTTACAAAGATGAGAATCATTAAATATTTATAACATGTTTCTCTTGCTTTTTTCACTCAGTATTTATGCACTTTATTTATGGTGTCGTGTTTATCAGTAGTTTACCCCTTCTTACTGGCAAGTAATATTTTGTTGTCTGCACATGCAGTAGTTCATGTATCTATTCATTTGTTAATGTACAGTTATGTTAATTCCAGTTTTTGGAGATTTCATAATGCTGTCATGAGCATTCATTTGTCATTTTTCCAGAGATGACATCAATTTGAACCACTTACAGGATTTAAACTTCACAAATTAAACTACCTGCTTACATTGCAGAACTATAAGGCTGTTGCTAACATTGTAAATTTAGACGTTTTTCATCTCAGATGTGGTAGCAAAAGCCTTGCATGTTGGAGTTCATGATTAAGCTTTGCAATAAAGTTTCTTGACTGAATAAAATTTGAAATGTAAATCCACATGGGAAAAAGCACAGAATAACATGCCTGAATTAGATTATATCACGGAAAGTGAAAAGGGAAACACGCTATGAATGGTGTCGGAGCTAGAACCTGTACATCCTCCAGAAAAGAGCAGAGATGCGAACTGCAGCGCAGGCGTCGTCCAGGTCCACGCCGTTGGCGAGCTGAGCTGCTGTGAAGTGTGACAACATTCAGTTTATCAAGGAGGCCGAGCGAAGACTGCATAAGCAGGGCCCCAAACTAGGCCGTGACAGTCTTAATCGAGGGGAATAAATTTCCAGAAAATGTAAATATTAAGTAAATCCTTGTTCAAGCCACATTACCTTGCATCAGATGACTTTAATGATTCAAGGAAAGTCTCAGGAGAAATTGCATGAAATTCAAAGAGAGTGGTCCAGGCTGCCTCGAAAATTGGCAAGTTTTAAACAGAAATTTATCATAAGATACATGTCAATGTAGGTGACGATATATTAACAATTGAGGCTATCTAGCCTAATGTTCCACTGTTATTAGGTGCTCTTCTGTGGTTGTTGTCATAAGATAATGTCAAGAGGTGTCAAAAGAAACCCAAACATTTTCTTCGATGAGAAATATATAGAAATCAGTTAGGATGGCTAATAAACAAAACAAAACAAAACAAAACAAAACAAAACAAAACAGAGTAAGAAACAAAAGCGGATGCTGTCGGATGGCACAGAATCTCTGCAAAGACACTTCATTGTCCTTCCTGGTGATTTTTCCCATGTAGGATGAGGATTATACCAGGTACGAGAAACTCCCTTTTCGTATTAAAAATGAAAGATTTTAAAATCCTCTTGGTTCCTTCTTCTGACCCAGCTGTTTGGATACCACTGGTACCAGGATGAGAGCTCCGCAGAGCAAGGATTGTGTCTGTCCTTTACCTTCACTTCTGTCTGTGCAGCATCCAGGAGAGCGCTGAATTACGGATGAGTGGTCAGTGCACAAAACACAGGTTTTTTGTTTTTTGTTTTTTTTTTCAGCCCATAGCTAATTCCATGGTGTTCCAAGCACCACTTTCACTTAAGTTGCTGAGACTGAATCCTAATGTTTTACGTTTATCCCACTTACCAAATAAGTAACAATCTATCTCAGCACATTCCGAGAGTTCCTTAAAAAAACGATCCTCACGCCCATTCTCAGGAATTCACCCTTTTTCTTTAATGAAAAAAACAACAACAGAATTTGATAACAAATAATAGGAGAGTAACAATAGTTAATACATTGCATATTGTCATCTTCAAAGTAGGTACTCAGAGTACAAGATGTGAGCATAAAAATGCTCCAATCAGCGATAGCACAAACCTTTCTTTCTGATGAACTAAGAGACACTAATAATATAGCTAACTTGCATTTTTCTCCCTGTTCCATTCCTTCTTTCCCCCATCCTAGCTCCTTTTTCCTTTTAAACAGTTTCTTCCCGTTTCACAACATCTATTGTACATTCTAGGCCTTATTTACTCTTTCAGTTTCTCACAGCAGTGTTGACATGTGTGAGTCTGATTCACAGCACAGTGTTTGGTGCTGTGTGAATTCTCAGTCTCCCTGCACCGAATGTGCTCATCTTTGCGCAGAGAGCTTTGGATTCATGGTTAATTTATTCTGCAGATAATGGAACTGGGGCTACTTCTTTTCTGATGTGTTTTTCTTCAACAAGTTCTCAGTTGCTTTATTATTTTTTTTCAGGGAAAAGGCCTTTAATACCAGTGAGGGGCTTGGCAAATGTTCAATGGATAAATGAATGAAGGAATTGTTGAAAAAATTTGTAGGAACAGAATTTTTACAACATCAAAAATGAATGCTTTCTAAAGGTGCAATGATAATTTTTCTTTGTCAGCAGAAGGACTTTGTAAGTAGCTTTCATAGTCAAGTAAAGCTGTGGTAACTACTCAAAATTCATTGGGCATTATTTTAATTTTATTTATTTTCAATGTACAAAAAAGCTGTGTGATCTTAAGGGCATGGAGGACACCAGGTTTTGAAGAATTAATCCAAGTCCTTAACTGGAAGGAAAAACAACCTATCAAATTCAGACTTTTAGAGCTACGCAAGAGAACTTTGAGCTTTTCATTTTATTATTTATTTATTTATTTGTGTAGTTTGAGAGAGGGCTTCACTACGCAGTTCAGACTGGCCTCGCACTCATTTTGTGCCCCAGGCTGGTCTCGAACTTGCAGCAATTCTCCTGCCTCAGCCCTCCAAGTGTTGGGATTGCAGGCGTGCACCACTATGCCAGGACTCAAGCTTTATAAACTAACTAAAAAATCCAAAATTTAACCATTTGAATAAGAGTTCAACATAATAATTATGTCGTGCGATCTTGAACAGTAGGAAGTTTTAAAGAATAGAGTGTTGACTGAAAAGGGCTGGGTCTCATGACTCACATGTCTCTGGAGATTAATATATCTGTTGTTACAGTCAAGGTGCCACATGACCCCTGCTAGTTGATGCCATCATCTTCCTCTGGAGTGGGCATGTGCATTTCTATTTCAAGATGTTTAAAATTAAGTACAAAAATTAAGAAAATAAAAGCATTAGAACTAAGACTTTAATTTTAAAAAGATGTGTAATTGATATTTGTCATATTATACTTTGACAAATTTAACAGAATTTTATATATTAATGTGATAACCTTGCAAGTCTAACTCAAAGTATAAAACTGAGTAATTTTGAGCCAATCTCTTAATAAGTATATGCACAATTTTGGAATAGTTAAGATAACTTTATATTCATAGTGTTAAAAATATTTATTAAATTTATGAGAATCATTCAGTACTATAATCTAGAATGTTTTGCTCACTATCAGAAAATTAGTTATTAAAGTTACATATTCACATAATTTAATTTAGATATGCGGTTGCAATATATAAAGGTGTCTAATAAAATTAAAAGAATACAAGTAGTCAGTCACTATTCAAAGTTTCTTTGGAAATAATTATTTAAATGTGTTGGGTTTATAAATAGAAAGATAAGAATTATACGCTGAATTTAAGTCTATGAAAATATGGTTCTGAATAAGAGGCTGAAATATGTGAGGATGTATTTTCAGTTATAGATAAAAGTTGTAGGTAAAAATGGGTTCATACCTGAAGGTTAATTTTGAATCCAAAGCAAACCTCTGAATGGGTTTCTTTTTTAAAAATTGTTTTTATTTTTACTTTTTTTTGTTTTATGGAAAAAGGTAAAACAAAATTTCAGAGCAAGATGATAGGAGAATAAAAACAGTTAATACATTGCATATAATTATATTTAAAGTAGTTACTCAGAGTAAAAGTTATGGGATAAAAATTCTTCAATTAATATTTGTGCAAACCTTTTTTAATGAAGTAAGAGACATTGATAGTTAATAACTAGTTTGCATTGTTTATTCATTTTCCCTTCCTTTCCCCTTTCCCCATCCTACTTCCTTTTCCTTTTAAACAATTTCTTCTCATTTCACAATATCGATTATACCTTATTTACTTTTTAAACTTCACACACCAGGGAGATAATACAATGTTTATACACATGAGTCTGATTTATTTCACTAATGAGCATGGTCTCAAGTTGTGTTCATTTGCCTATAAAAGTTTCAAGTTTATCATTCTTTATGGTTGAGTAGTTCTCTATTATAAAAAGTATCACATCTTTTCATCTATTCTTTGGTTGATGGGCACTTGGGTTGTTTCCAGGATTCATCTCTTACAAATTGTGCTACTATTGTGTGGTGGGGATATAGCTCAGTGGCATAAATACCTGCCTGGCAAGCACAAGGTCCTAAGTTCAATTCCTGTTACCAAAACAAAAAAAATGTGCTGCTCTAAACACAGGTGCACATATATTGCTGTGGTATGTTGTTTTTAACTCTTCTAGGAAGATATCCAGAAGAAGAATACTTGGGTAGAATGAGATCTATAATCCTAGTTTTCTGAGGAATCTCCATACTGATTTCCACCTTGGCTGCACCAGTCTGAACTCCCACCAAAAGTAGAGCAGTGTTTCTTTTCTCTACAGCCCCATCAGCATCTGTTATTGGTTTATTTCTTAATTGCCATTCTTTCTGGGGTTAGATGGAACCTCAGGGTTGTTTTAATTTGCATCTCTCAAATGATCAATGATACTGAGTTTTTTTTCCTAATTTATTTACTAATTGTATTTCTTTATCTGAGAACTGTATATTCATCTCAGATGCGCATTATTGGATTGGGTTTTTAAATTTGAGGGTCTGATATTTTTCAGGTTTTTGCATGTTCTAGATGGAATTCCTTGTTTGAGGGACAATTGGTTAAAATGTTTTCAAATTCTGTGTATGTTTTCAAATTCTTTTAATTGTTATTGATTTCTTTTGATGTGTATGCACTTTTCAGTAAGATGAGTTTCAAGGTGTTGATTCTTTGAAGAACTTACGTGCAGTTTGGGTTTTGTTCACGAACTCTCTGTTTATACCTATGTCTTCAAAAATTTATACCTATGTTCTGTTCCATAGATTGTTTCTGTTTTAATATTTAAATCTTTGATCCATTTCGACTTCAGTTTAGTTCAAGGTAATTGACATACATCTAGTTTTAGTGTTCAGCATGGAGAGAACCAGTTCTTCCAGCACCACTTATTAAAGAGGCTATCTTTCTTCCAGTGAATGTGTTAAGCTGCTTTGTTAAGATATGTTGGCTGAGTGTGTGTAGAGTGACTTCATCTTCTAATCTGTTCCACTGATCCTTAGATTGTGAATTCTGCCAGTACCTTGCTGATTTTATCACAGTAGCTTTTTAATAATTTCAAGTCAGAGATTATAATGCCTCCTGCCTGCCTTTGTTTTCCAAAATTGCTTTTGCTATTCTGGGTCACTTCAGCTTCCAAATGAATTTTAGGAATGTTTTCTCTGGTTTTGTGAGGTTTGTCAGTCATCTTTTGATCAGGATTACATTAAATCTGTGTTGCAATTTTGGGAGTGAGGCCATTTTCACTATCTTGGTTCTTTCCATCGATAAGCAAGAGCTATATTTCCATTTGCTGATAACCTTTTTGATCTCCTTTTTTTTTTTAGAGGACTGTAATACTCAATGTATAGATCTATTTCCTTTATTAGAATGCTTCTTAATATTTTGGTTTTTTGGATGCTATTGTGAAGGGTATGGTTTCTCTCATTTTTCTCTCAGTGAGTTTGATGTTCATGTACAGGAGTGCTATGGACTTTTGAGAGCTGACTCTATCCAGCTGTGTTACTGAATTTGGTTACTACATCTAAACTTCTTCTGGCAGAGTTTTCAGAGTCTTCTATTCACAGTAACATGCCATCTGTGAATAATAATAATTTAAGTTCTTCCTTTCCTATCTTTATTCCTTTTATTTCTGTCTCTTGCCTAATTGCTCTGGGTAATATTACTAGCACTATATTGAATATGAGTGGTGAGTGAACATCCTTGTTTTGTACCTCATTTTAGAGTAAAATTTTCAGTTTTGCCCATTTAGAATGATATTGACTGTTGATTTTTCATACATGGCTTTTATCAGACTGAAGTAAAAACCATTCTTATTTTTTGTAGTTTTTATCATGAAAGAGTGTTGGACTTTGTCAAATGTTTTTTCTGCATCTATTGAGATGACCATCTGATTTTTGTCTTTGACTCTGTTGATATGGTGCATTACATTTATTAATTTTTGTGTGTTGAAGTATCCCTGCATTCCTCGGATGAATGTCACTTGGTCATAGTGTATGATATTCTTAATGGTTTGCTACATTCTGTTTGCTAGTATCTTATTGAGGATGTTTGCATCTATATTCATTAGGGAGATTTGCTTCTAGCTCTCTTTTTCTGCTAGGTATTTCTCTGGTTTTCATAGTAGAGTAATACTTGCCTCCAGGAATGAGTCATTGTTTCCCTTTCAATTTCATTAAACAGTTTGAGGAGTATTGGTGCTAAATCTACTCTAAATTTCTTGTAGAATTCAGCAGTGAATTCTTCAGGACCTGTGTTTTTCTTTGTTGGTTAACTTTTTGATTACATTTTCAATTTCATAAACTGATATTGTGTTCAGAATTTTTATATCTTGATTCTGCTTTGGTAGTCCATATGTGTCTAGAAATCTGTCCATTTCTTCTGTGTTTTCCATCTTATGAGAGTAAAGTTTTTTGAAGTAGATTTTGAAGATCCTTTGAATTTCCACAGAATCTGTACTGATTTCACACTTTCATTCCTCGGTGCATGAATTTGAGTCTTTTCTTTCACTTGTTTATAAGGTTGGCTTGGGGTTTATGAATTTTATTTGTTATTTCAAAGAAGCAACTTTTCAATTCTTTAATTCTCTATATATTTTTTTTAGTCTTCTTTGTATTAATTAGTGCTCTGTTCTTTATAAGTTCTTGTATGGGCTTTGGGCTTGACTTCTTTTACTTTCTAGATGCTTCAGGTGCAACATTCAGTTTATTTGTGCTTGGTTTTTTCCTGATGTGAGAATTCACTGCTTAAATTTCCCTCTGAGGATTACTTTGATTGTATCCCACATGTTCCAGTATGTTGAATTTGCATTTTTGTTTTATTGTACATACTGTTTAATTTCTTCTTTAACTTCACTAGTGACCCATTGGTTGTTTATTAGAGTGTTATTTAATTTCTACTTGTTTATGGAGTTCTTGTGGTCTGTTTTCCCATTACTTTCCAATTTTATTTCACTATGGTCAGAAAATATGCATGGGATAATTTCAAATCCTTTGTTTTTTCTTGAATGTGTTCTGTGGGCTAGTATATGAACTGTCTTAAAGAATGCACCATGTGCAGCTGAGCAGAATGTGTATTCTGATATTGTTGGGGAGAACACTCTGTTAACATCTACTAAGTCCATTTGTTCAGAGGTTTGGTTCAGTACTGATACTGCTTTGCTGATTTTTCATCTAGTTGTTCTGTCTCTTTGTGACAATGGAGTGTTGAGATCTCCATTACAATTGCGTTATTGCTTATTTGATGTTTCATGCTTATTAATATTTGTCTTGACTGATCTTCTTTATGTTTTTTGAGCATTCCTGGTTTGAATTTCACATTGTCTATAAATAAAATAGCTGCCCCTGTTTTTTCTGAGTTCCTATTGCCTTGAGTGTTGTCTTCCATGTTTTGACTTTCATGCTGCATATTTCTTTTTTAGTTAAATGTGTTTCTTATTTACAGCATATTGTTGGATTTTGTTTCTTGGTCCATTGTGGCAGTTTGTTTCTTTTGACTGAAGAATTGAGACCATTTATATTGATGGTTATAACTGCTATATATTGGCTTATTTTTGTCATGTTATTTTTTCACTGTTTATTCCCTCTGTCTAATTGCTTGCCCTGCCTGGTAGTTTCTCTATGTTGTTCTTGGAATCGTGGTCATTTTTATCTCTGTCTAGGATAGCTTTTATTACTCTTTGTAGCATTGTTTTGGTAGTCATGAATTGCTTCTTTTTTCTTTGTCATGTAAACATATTGTTTCTCCATTAAATTAAAAGATAGCTTTGCAGGGTATATCAATCTGCTGGAAATTGTCTTCTTTCAGGACTTAAAATACTTCACTCCAAGTTTTTCTTGAATTGAGGGTTTGTGTTAAGAAGTTGCCATGATCTAATGGGCTTTCCTATATAGATGATCTGTTTTATTTCTCTAAATGCTTTTAATATTCTGTTCTTGTGCTGAATATTTGGGGTCATGATTGTTATATCTCTTTGTGTAGATTATCTTGGTCATGGCTAGTTTGAGTTCTCTATGTGTCACTGAGATATCTATATATCAGATTCTGTTCTAATGTTTGGGAAATTTTCTGCTCTTCTGTGAGTAGTTTCTTAATGTTATTTATATGAAATTGTTTTTTTCTTTGACACCAATCAGTTTTTATTATTACTATTTGTATCATCTTGCAGTTGTTGAATTGTTATTTCTTAATCCCTTGTTAATTTTCGCATATCTTTCTTTTCACAATCACGGGCCATAATCCTGCCTTCAAGGTTGACAGTCTGTCTTGAGTTTCATTCAAGTGGCTTTGCAGCTTTCTGTGGGATTTCTAATATCCTGGATATGTGTTTGGATCTGTTTCATGGATTCTATTTCTTTTCTATATTGAAGATTCACAGTTTCCATCCTTCTCTTATCATCGTCTATTTTTTTAATCTATCTGTACTCCAGATATCCTGAGCAATTGCTTTTTAAATGTTGAAATTTCTTTTTTATCTGACAGATTATTTATGATCTAATTTCCTCTATAGACTCATGAATTTTTTCTTCAACTCAGTTGCTAACTTTTAAGCAATATCAGGTTTGTGTCTTCCATTTTCCTCCTCTTTCTTTGCCTCCTAGACTTGTCTGTGTGGCCTGTAGGTCTGGGGGGTTCATTTTGCCTCTGCATCTTGTCATTTTCCATTTCAAAAGTTATTTTGTTTTCTGTGTTTGTCCTTGTAAGTTTTTGCAGTAGGTAGCTTTATCACTAGTATCATGTCCTCTGTAAGAAAAGTCTGTTCCTCAGGGATGTCTTCTGTGTGGAGAATATTCTTGGCTGTGTCTGTCCCAAATCCCTACCTTCCCAGTTAGTTAAAAGTGAGGTGTTGATATCTGTTTAACTCTGGGCTGTGGTGAAGTAATTACCCCAGAGCTTCCCAGTATTGTTACAGAAAACAGAACAACAGATTGCAACAGATATATAAAGATCTATACTACTAGGTAAAGTAGTATAATTAGCAATAATAATACCATCAAGCACAGTTTAGAAACTCACAGACTGTGGTAGTTATTAATTTTGTACCTTATACCATAAGAACAAAATCTATAACAGAACTGATCATAAATTGGCAACTTGTATTCAAAGTGGTTTCTCTCAGTGGAGTGATCTTACCCTGTGATGGGAGATTTGAGAAGGAGAGTAGACAAAACAAACATAACTGAAAAGAAAGTGGAAGCATGACTGGAGGACAAAGGATGATCACAGAAACTTTGGGAAACTGGAGAAGAGGGCAGAAGAGAAAGAATGAGGAGTAAGCAAAGGGTTACCTGAACTTGGCCTCTGGGTTTGAGGGACAGTGTATTTTCCGTGACTTAAGTTCTTCCTAGTCATTTAAAAAAGAGGGAAAAACAGATAAGAAAAAAGAAAAGAGGAAATAAAAATAAAAGAAGAAAGGAAAAGAAAAAAGAGAAATAAAGAACAGAGGTGGCCTCAACTGCTTGCTTCTATTCCATGTGTCTTTGTCCTCAAGCACAGCACTGGTTTACAAAATTATCACCTGTTGACTCATATTGTCAATGCTTCAGACTTTTCCATGTCGCTAGTCTCACCTGTCTACTCTGTGCACCCTAATAGGAATCCTACTGTGTCACTGTCATTCCCTCTGGTCTCTGGGCCTTCTGGCATGTTTCACCTAGGTCCCAGCTTTGACAGAGATGAAGATGGGAGGGGCCACTCTCCATGTGGGCCATGATGGCAGCCTGAATAGGTTTTTAAGGACACACACAAAAATGTTTCCCAGCAACACTGATTTTATCCGATACCACCCTATGAGATATTACTGTTTTCTAGCATATTTGTCATAACTCCTAGGTACTTACTAGACACTGATGGAATGAAAATGTCATAAGTAACACAAACACAACAGTAATTGCATTTGCAAATGTCACACTTGAATGTTCTGGTTCAAGGAGGGCAGAAAATAACGGTAATAAGGAGTTTATCAATGTGGAAATATCTCCTGTATTATTATAGATCTTACATTGAAAAGTTCATATGGAGCTAGTTTAAATATGTTGTTGTGAGAGCTTAGGGGAATTTAGAAAAGTGATTCTAAGACTTTATGCAGCTGTATTCTGGGGAATGAAGTCAAAGGTTTAGGCAAGTGTTCTTTCATAAAGTGATGGTCTACTACATAAGATTTAGCAGCATACCAGCTGAATGTGTATTTGAGGAGAAACTTAGTTGACATTCGAGTTCTGTTGAGAAACATGACATCAGTGTGAATATTGGCTAGTAGGTCTGTAGATGCAAGAAGTTATAGTACAGGTGACACTGGTTGATGGTAGGAAGCTTTGATTTCAGCTTAAGAACTATTGTTTCGTGGACAAGCTAAATTGACTGATTAAGAAGGACCATGCAAAAAGAAGGCAAGTAAATACAGGAATAGTTTACTCTATCTTTTCTGGAAAGACCCAAAACTATTTCCTTTGAAACCATCTCAGAGAAAGAGGAACACTGAGGCCTTTTAAAGGCCAGTGGTTGGATTGTCTAGTGTTTTGGGCCCCATCATCATCTCCTCTGATACAGCAGATACATGTAATAGACATGGAACTCAAGTCTGTCTCACTGCAAGTTTAGTGGATGTGCATACTCATGCAGTGATGTGGATGCAACTGTTATGGTGATTACTGAATGGTGCCTCTGAAATATACTTGGTACTGATAGATGTCACGTTGATTTCTGGACCCGAGAATTTCAAGAGTTCAGAATCTTCTGTGAATAAAGTCAAAACTTTACCACTTTATCTGAGACCATACATTTGCTTCCACAATGTGTAACACCTTTGATAGTTATTTCTGAGTTGTTTTTTCACACCGATTTATGCACATTTGAATCTCCAACTCCAGTTCTGTTTCTAGAAAATTTAACCTTCAATTTTAAATGAATTATGTTGATTTTTGCCTTATTCTGTTTGTAGTAGATAAGGTGATGCACTGAAACATTTCATAAGTTGGAGATGTTGAGTTGTGCATTTGTGAACCATTTCTGTTAGGGAAAAATAATTTTTTTAAAAAAATTGACAGCACATTTTCTTGGAAATACTAAAAATATGCTAAGAAGATATTGTTAAAATGAAGCACTGTTTGGAATCTATTTCTAGAAACTCAAAAGCAGTTTTGATATTGAAAGAAATCTGTATTTTTATAATTATTCCCTGTTTTTTTTTTTTTAAGATTATAGATGAGAGCAGCTTTTCCATCAGGTCTTACCAACATGCAGATCTGACAGTACTATTTCAAATATCAAGTCAAGTACTAATTGTGATAGGCTCATCCTCAAATTTCAAAGTGCTTGGAGTTCTTTCTCCATAATTTGCCATGCAAAAATTAGAGCTATGGTTAATCCTTTTATGGCACGGGTTGTTGACTGATTTTCCTAATGTATATGCTCACGTTTATTTAAGCTCAAGGAAGTCATTAATATGGATGTCTTTTAGCTGTTATTCTCACACCTCTTTACCCTACAGCAAATAGATTGAGCGAATGTATAGAGTTAGCAAGATTTATGGAAGAAACAGCTGTGGATAAAAATAGCATTTCATTTGTAACCAGCTCCATGATTCACACCAGACTCACTGAAGGCCAAGTGCTCATGGGCTTTTCCCACTGAGAGCCATTTGGTAATGTAGAAGTGAAAATTCTAACTCCCTTCATTAGTAACTAGGGGGATTTTTCTGGTGTGTGTGTGTGTGTGTACACGTGTGTGTGTGTTTCAGAGAGAGAGAGAGAGAGAGAGAGAGAGAGAGAGAGAGAGAGAGAGAGAGAGACAGAGAGATGTCAAAAGAAAATAATACAATTAAATTGGAAACAAGTAGAACATGATAACCACAATTAATGCCTTTGAAAGGTGAAATACATCTCTCCCCTCAGTGACAGCCATAAAGAGCAAGATAATTGTAAGAGTAAGAAGGAAAAATTAGAAATTAAAAATTTGATTCATTTTTCTGGAACACCCAAAGTAATTAGGCAACGGACTGGTGATTCCTGAGCAGTTAATATTAGGATGCTTACTAGGGTGCGTGTCTCAGCACCGAATGACTCAGTTTCCATCTCTCAAGCCAGTAAACATTTTTTTTAATTCTTCTTTTTATTCACACATATTTATAATACATAATGATTGCATTTTGTGGAGAGTTGGTACATGCACAAAGCACACTTATTTTTTATATCTTATTTTTTGAGATAGGGCCGAATTGTATAGTTCAGGCTGGTCTTGAACTAACCACATAGCCAAGGCTGGCCTTGAATTCATGGTGATCCTCCTGCCCCAGTCTCCTGAGTGCTGGGATTATAGGTGTGCACCACCATGCCCAGATGCATAGCACATGTTAATTGTTCTTTTGAATCCTCTACCCCTTTCCCTATTTAAAATTCCCTTCTCTGACTTTCATATCTTGGTCCCTTTTGAAAAAGAGCTATCTCCCGATTTTCTGTGATTTATTTTGATATTTATTTTTATCTTTTGTTTTGATCTTTACTTATGTTTCTCCTATAAGATAAACTGTGTAGTATTTAAGCTTGTGAGTCTGATTTATTTCACTTAAAATTATGGCCTCAAGGCGCATCCATTTTCCTCCAAAAATTTCAACTTTATCTTTCTTTCTGAGGAATAGTACTGCATTGTGTATAAATACCATACTTTTTTTCATTCATCTGTTGATGGACAACTTAGATGGTCCATCAGGATTTAGCTATTATGGGTTGTGCTGCTATAAACATGGGTATACATGTGTTATTATATGATACCTAGAAGGATCATACTTCTTAGTTTCCTCTACTGCCTCTTTGAATTTTGGCTAATTAGAAATGCACAAAAAGTCTTCCCAAAGAAAGTGAAAATTGACAGAATTTGGCAGTTGTCTCCCAATATCTGTCATCAGTTTATCCTCATAGGAATAGAATTATCTGTTTTTAAATGTCACATGAACAACCAGACACATTTACCAGCAATCTTTCCCCTCTGAGGAAATGTGGTTATGATACTAAATTGTGAACAACAGGTTATTAGCAGAAGTGAAAGTAAAACTAATTTATGTCCTAAATTAGTGGAACGCTGCCCTCACACCCTATCTCCATCAAGCTTGGTGGAGTACAAACATGATAGAAGATACTCAGATCCAGTGGCTAAGGGTGACATCCCAGGGAAGACAGAGCAGCAAAGGCCTGGAGCACACGTGGTACAGCCTTTATGACAAATGGGTATGAAAGTGTATAAAAGCTCTATCCTGTTTAAATCACTGCTATTTTGAGTATGTGTTTCATGTAGCTGAAATAATATCCTAGCCATAAAAGTTTAATCATCATACATTATCTTCTATTCCTTGGTCTTTTAGATTTTGGTGATAATTTATTTTCTTCTATGTCCTTAAAAGTAAAAGCAAAATGTGTAGGGAAGACCTATTCAGTTGAAAAATATCTTTTGAAGGAAACTTAAAAAGTAAATATAATTATAATTATAAATTATTAATGGAGGACATTTCTAGGAACAAAAGTTGACAGCCATAAAGATAATTGAACCATAGAATTGTACCTCAATTGCTTTGCTTTTAATGTTATCAGTGATATTACAGGATTTGGGTTATAAAAGCTCAAAATTTATATTATCATGTGATGTTCACTGTGTTGATTAGCCGTACATTGATTCCAGGGTAATTAAGTTACAGAATATTTTAAGAATCTTATTTAGATCTTTTCTCATGTTAGCCTCAGAGTGTATCTTTTAAGGACATATCTAGGCAAAAAAAAAAAAAAGACACAGAACAAGAATTGTCACCTGTTGTAACTGATGAATTATAATGATGTACTTTTTACACAAAATGTGCTTGTTAGTACATTTAGAGTTTGTATCTCATTAAAATGAATTCTTGGTGTTAAGTAAGCCCGAATGCTGAAGCAGAAAGTGGCTGGAATACTGAGATTCCATGTTTGAGATCTGTTAAAATACTTATGTTGAAAAGTCTAAGAAATTCTTGAGTGAGTTTTTCCTCAAGGAACATTTTGATTCCTAAAAGGTACTTTTAGAACACTTCATCCCTGTCCTGCTAATGCTACTGCTGTTCCTAGTGATTGGGAGCATGGGGTTGGCAGAAGAAGAAAGAAAAGAGGTACAGACAGGAGGTCGGAGGGCAAGAAGGAAATGCGACAAAAGAGGAGCAGTAGGAATTGTATCATTAGAGGAAACAGTGGAGTCCTAACTTCAGTGTCCACAGAAACACATCCACATAAAGGCTTTGCAGGTGAGTGCACCACTCAGAACTAGAGCTGTATGTAGGCTTCACTTCTCTGAGTGACTAAAATATTAGCTTTGGTATAGAACACAAGTTCTTAATGCAGCATGAGATCTGTTTTTATGTGCTAAGTACTTCATTGTTTGGGAGATAATATGTGTTAAAATATGGATCAATTTCTTTTTTATATAAGAGAAAAAAGACACAGAAAAAACACAAAATGAAAAAGAGACAAACAAACAGCAACAACAACAAACCCAAAACAATAACAATATAGGCTTTCAAGACAACATGATGGGAATTTAACAATGGTTGTTATACTGCACACTGTTATCTTCAAAAGTGTTGCTTAGATTATCAGAGATAGACATGCAAAATTGATCTAATCATGAGTATGAAGTGTTCTTTTCCAAGAACTAATAGTATGGTCTTTTTTTTGATTGTTTCTGGTACATTTTCTCAACACTCCTTTAAAAATATCATTAGGAGAAAAAATGGTCAATATCCAAAACATTACTTTGAGTTTGATCATTTTTTCATGACAAAAGTTGTCTTTGATAGTTTGTAACGATAACTTTAACCCAATATCCTTGATCTCTTTAGTATAAACTGAAATACCCTGATTCATTGAAGAAAAAAAATACCTGTGGAGTGTATTTAGAGATAATGCTAACTGCATTTGGTTGTCATGGAAACTGAAATGTTAAAATAATGATGAAGTGATTGCCAAAAATCAACTTGACTGCTGTTGTTATGGTAACTACTCATTTTGACAAATAATACATTTTTTTGTTTTCTTTCAATTAATCAGCTGAAATGCTAGGGTTGACAAAATTGCTTCAGTGATACACATTCTGTATAATGTCTTTCATACTAAGAACAGATATGCCAGCTTCAAAACGCCTCTCAAGTGAAATGACACAACATGGTTTTGTACGTAGCTCTCTGTGTGCATACTGTGTATGCTTATGCACAAAGAAAGACATCGCTCTACTGTAAATAACCACAGTGATTATTCCAATTCAGTGATGTTGTACTCTTCCTCAGGCAGTGGAAGGCGGGCAGTGCTTCAGGGAAGCTGCAGTCAGGAAAATGGTGATGTGGAGCAGGGATAAAGGAGAATTGATGTGTATGAAACACTCAGGCTTTTGCACTTGCTTTCCTGTTTATACTTAATAATAATATCTGAGGGAATGGGACTGGGAAATAATGATATATCGTGCACAGATACAAATTCCCTATAATGTGATCATTATATATGTCCGAACCATATCAATATAATTAACTAAACAATAATAACCTCTGGATGTTAGTAGTGTTCTCATTTCACAAGTGAGAAAATTGAAGTGCAGAGTGGCTAATAACTTGCTCAAGATACAGTTAATTAATGGGGCAGAATTTTAATCCATATATTTTTATCTTAAAATATATTTTCTTGCTTTAAAAAGTGACTGATTCAAGAACTAAGGTAGGAAGTATACAAATAAGATTCAAGCATCTTGTGGTTCCAGAAAGTCAGAAAGTTCTATGAACACAGGACACACATATGCACATGCATACACACACACACACACACACACACACACACACACACACACAGATAAGGAAATGTCAAAGGGACATCAAGAAAAAAGGAAACAACTGAGCTGGCAATGGCCAGTGCTTGAACTATTTTAGGAACAAAATAAGTCAATATGCAAATTATACATGGAAGCATAAAATATCCACGAGCTCGTATTTATATGGAATAATAAATCAGTAAACACAGAGAGAATAGAAAATTTCCTAGTAAGAAAAATTGTGTAAATTTATCATCCCCTCAAAGAGGTGAAGCATGGA
This sequence comes from Hydrochoerus hydrochaeris, assembly GCA_004027455.1. Taxonomy (NCBI): domain Eukaryota; kingdom Metazoa; phylum Chordata; class Mammalia; order Rodentia; family Hydrochaeridae; genus Hydrochoerus; species Hydrochoerus hydrochaeris. The sequence goes on from PVLA01010790.1 coordinate 56,017, forward strand.
TCTTAACTTAGTAATTTTCTAAGTAGCCTATATATCCATCAATAGATAAATATTTATACACAGTGGAGTACTACTTTGCCATAAATAAGGATAAACTTGAGTCATTGGTAGGAAAGTGTGCCTTAAATGCACCATAACATTAAATGAAATAAAACAGATGCTGAGTGTAAATTTAACATTATTCTTTCATATGGCAAATCTAAAATATAAATAAAGGGCAAAGCAAAAGATAGAAAACAAGAAATAGGGATCTTTTTTACTTGGGAAGGGAATCGAGATGCTGGGAAGGGAGAAGAAGAAGACAAAAATAAAAGCATGAAGATGTGGTATGTGTATGCACCAACTTCCCTCACTTCCCTCAAGGAATGAAATCATTACGCACTGCAAACACTCACTACCAAAAATAAAAGGTGAGAAAGGGTGGACTGAGTATATGTAGTAAATTTCTCCCAAGGACCATCATAAAAAAGAAAGATCTCACATTAAAACTAAGAAAATATACATAATGGATAGACTTTGGTTAATAGAAGCAAATTTATATCTCATCTTTAATTGTGGCAAATGTACCAACATCTAATTTAAAATGCTAATAATGAGAAAGCTCTCTGTACAATATTTGTAATGTTTCTAGGCATCTAAAACTATTGTAAAATAAAACATTTGTCCAAAAATAAGCATTCTGCTTTCCAGATACCAAATGTTATTCTAGTGCTGAATTTCCTTGCATATATGTTTCCTTTTGACCAGCATTTTTATCAAGATTTTACCTGGGACATCATAGTTATGCTTTGGGGAAGGTGACTTGGGTTCAAACTCAGTGCAATTCTATATCTCATAGAAACTTTTGTATATCTAGAGCAATTTATTTATTTATTTAGTTAGTTGGTTATTTGCTTTTTAAAGTAATGTGATCACCAACACATAAATATTTTCTACATCCAGTTTTTGACTGCGTTTCTTAATGCCTGGTGGCATTACATGGACAAAGTTTCTCTCCCTTTGGCTAAGAGTGTGCCAATGTGATTCTGTGTACCAGTATGATTGCTAACTTATTACTAGTCTCTCTCAAACCTAATAGAAATATTATTTATCATGGTATCATTACTCTACTGCAGATATCATTTGTCCTTTTAAATGTCTTTGTTCAGTTTCCTAATGTCCTCATTAGTGACCTTGAATGTATAATTTTTAACATTTATTATTACTATTACTTTTTTAATGTTTTTTTTTGTTTTGTTTCATTTTGTTGATAGTGGGGATCGAACTCATGACCTAGTGCTTTCCAGGCAGGCATTGTGCTGAGCTAAATCTCCAGTCCTTAACATTTTAATCTACAAAGTTGATTTAAAAAATTTCCATAAATCTACATGAGAAAAAAAGTCTTGTAGGTGGAAAGATGATCTTAGTATTCTGCAAGTCCATTCCTGTATCTTTTCTTCTTGAAAACTCATGTCAATTTCAGTGATTGGAGGGACAACAAAAGCCCAAGCCATGTGGACGTCCAGTGGCTTAATGAGGGTGTCAGGCTGCACTGGTGTTTTCTGCAGGACACCAAAGAATTAATATTTATTTTTTTATATCTACATATTTATAATTTTTCAAGGATACCTACATTCTGTCTCATAGAATTCCCTTCATAACTGTCTTCCACCTAACACAAGAAAACATAGTTGCCAAAATCACAGGGGATAATAGGCGTTAAGTTTAGACTTAGTTCTACAACTTTTAACTGGTTTTTAGTTTCCTTATTTAGAAGTAGGGCAGTAATCCTTTGCCTGACTTTTGGCAAGTTTCTTGAGAGTTCAAGTAAAATAACCAATGTGATGAAAAGTGTTTTCCAGTTGTGAACACCTATGTATATTGAAGAATTATTTCTGTTAATATTGATCACAGCGAACCATACGGAAATGAACAAAATGAGTTGTTTAAAGTACCGTGTGTCTCACTAAGAACGGAGATGAGCTATGCTTATGTATGTCTAAAGCCTTCCAGAAGCAGGCTGCCTGGCCCCAGAGAAAGGTAAGGCATATGGGGCTCCAACTCTTAAAAACATTTTGCTTGCATTGAAATCATGATAGATGTTTTAGTGCTCCTATTAAAGCTTTATAAATAACCTCACTGTGTGAAGGTTGTGGACAAACAAAATATGGTGTGATTCCTATTTTCTGGGAGAAAAATGAAAGAGGGTTATAACAGAATCACAAGAACACACATAACAGAGTATGATATAGTTTTGAAGAAATTAGCACTTATTTTATGGAGACGGTTTCTTGCACATGTGACTCTTTTAAGTCTTTGGCTTCATTAAGTGGTTCATTTCTCTCTTTCTTTCTTTCTTTCTTTCTTTCTTTCTTTCTTTCTTTCTTTCTTTCTTTCTTTCTTTCTTCTTTCTTTCTTTCTTTCTTTCTTTCTTTCTTTCTTTCTTTCTTTCTCTCTTTCTTGACAAATTTCTCAAATAAGTAATCTGTTATTTGTATTTTTCCTGTAATTCAAATTCTACTCTGAATGAATACCTGTCATGTTTTCTACGGATGAAAAAATTAGAAAAACATAAGTAATGAGAAGGTTCTGTGTATTTTAGTTCTGATGCTAGCAAACGCACTAGGGACTTAAAGTGGCAGAGAGAGTGAATACATTCTCTTGAGAAATTGAATTTAAGGGGGTAGAAGAAAAAGGGCCAAGTCCTATACTTGAAAAAATGTCTAAACGCTCTAAGTGACAATAAGGACTGGTGAAACTGGAGATAGAATCTGTGGGTCAGGGAGGGAGGGACGACCGAGCAGGTACAGAGCCACAATACAGGAGATTGTACATCAGCTAGAAAAGCTTTCTTTTACTAACGTTCTCTTTAAAATTGTTTTGAATAAAGCCTTTTTCAGATTACAAAATGCTTGAGAATCAATGGACTAGAAAATTTTCTGCTTCTCAGTTCTAATTCAAGCATCATTTCCTCTGCAAAGTGAAAAATAAAAGCACACATTGGCTGTAGCACTATATCATGAAACCTAATCTAAATATCTCTTCTTTCACTTGAACGAATCATATGGTTTGTTTATAGCTTTACTTCAAAATGCATTGATGGCATTTGAAATCCTTACCTATGAATTGGAAACAATAGCTGAATGTATATTGGAAAAACATTAATTTGAGAGTGGAGAAAATAGCTTTTGCTAAAATAATATTGAAAGATAGATATCAATTTAATCAGCTGCCATTTCTAGCACTCCCCACTACTGAAGAACTTGGTAGCTTTTCCATCTTATTGAATCCCAATAATATTAGCAAACACAAAACAGGTTTGTGGTACTTTCCGTTTTGATTTTTCTACTTGATTAAAAATGTTTTTGCTAGTGAATCACAAGATAGCATTGCTCAGTAATTTTTACCAATTCAATATATTCTCCAGCTTATCTCTTTAATTCTTGCTCATTTTATCATGGAGACCAGTGTAAATGAGGAGCTACAATCCTTCTATTATCTTCTACCTTCTGCTTCTGGGTACTCTGTGGAATTTCTGTTTCTTTTTTGAAACAGTAAGGTAGGTAGTGAGATGTGAAAAAACTTTTATTTGACATGAGAAGGATAATACCTATTAGGATGCAAATATTTGAGTTCACAGAGGCTGTTTCTTACTGAAATAAGAAACAGAAACAGTTATGATTGTTGAGTATTTTTCTTCAAAGACTTGTTTAATTTCACTGTATTATTTCCAATTCATCTCATGTACTCATTGTTTCGAACAGACTGAAAACAT
>PVLA01010791.1:0-59664 GCA_004027455.1 Hydrochoerus hydrochaeris
GAAAATATAGAATGCATGGAGCAGATTCAAAGAGATTACCAGGAAATTAAAAACTCCATTGAAAGCTGGCTAAATTCCTTAAAAGAAACTAAGGATAGACTATCAAAACTTGAAGACAAGTTTGCAATGTGTGTTCCTGAAAGGAAAATCTCTTAAAAATAACAAGGAAACAGGCAGTAACAATACAAAGGCTAGAAGATGACAAGAGAATCTATAATTTAAGAATAAGAAATGTGAACAAAGAAGCAGGAATACAAACAGGCGAATTACAAAGGCTATTCACGGAAATAATTAAGGAAAACTTCCTAAGCATGGGAAAAGAAAATGACATTTGCTTATGTGAGGCATACAGAACTCCAGCCACCTACAACCAAAACAGAGCTACACCCGGCCATATAATAATTAAGATACCAGAAATTCAATATAAAAAATAGAATATTAAAAGCCATCAGAGAAAAGAAACAGATTACCTATAAAGGTAAGCCCTTCAGAATCATGGCAGACTTCCCGACATCAGATCAAGAAGAGCTTGGAGTTATTCCAAGCCCTGAAAGAAAATAACCTCCAGCCCAGATTGATGCACCCTGCAAAGCCATCATTAGAAATTAATGGAGAAACAAGATGCTGCCATGACAAAAGAGGAATTGGGGGAGTTTGTGACCACCAATCCAATCCTACAGAGAATACTGAAGGACATTCTAGAGAGAGGAAAAAAAAATACCAGGATTTTAGGAACAGTGGCAGAAAGGCCCCAATGAGCGGGGCAGGCAGTAGAATGAAGGAGGAAAGCAGACAAAGGCAAAAAAATAGCATAGCAGAAATGAGGCAGAGAAGGATGGCTAGAATCTCTAACCTATGTTAGATACACTATTTTGTTAATAGTGTACTAGGATTTAAAACCCACATTACTCTCACCACTCTGCTTACATGTATTATATTCTGTTCCAGTCATTCTACCTGTACTAGATTTGAGGGCACAGACAATTATCCAGAAAATAATAGGATATAGTATGGCAATCATCCTTAATTTCCTATTAACTTAATCTAAAGTTCTGTAAAACCTACAGTTTTATCATGACCAATCATAATCAAATCTGGTTTGTTATATTGCTGTTTTGTATTGACAGATTTTATTCAAAGCTGTTATGATTGATAGTATCAAGTCTGAGAGTATAGGCAACTGCACTGAAGATGACAAGATTCACTAGAATATCCACTATGGTTTGATTACCACCTGCCTTTGAAGTTTTATACTTTCTACAATGTTTTATTTTTAATATTGTTAGGTACTGCTTTATTCAATTATACCGCTATATTCAATTATGCCTGATGATATAGATAATTCTATTGAAGATAATAAGAGACAACTCAGTAATCATTTTAGATCATCTTGTACTGTGGTTTTATATGACTTTTTGGTTTCATGCTTTTATAGGAATTTGTTTTGTTTTGTCTTGCTATGTTTTGTTTTTCCCTCTAATACAGAAAGGACAGAAATGCAAAAAAAAAAAAAAAGGATTAAAAACGTCGTATCACAGCAATACATGTGCACCTATGTGTATAGCAGCACAATTTCTAATAGCCAGATCTTGGAAACAATCTAAATGCCCATCAACTGACGAATGGATAAGAAAGATGTGGTCCTTTTATACAATGGAATATACTCAGCCTTAAAGGATAAACTGCAGACTTTTATAGGTAAATGGATACAACTTGAGACCATACTAATTGCTGAAATAAGATACACGTGTAAATGTTGTATTGTCTCCTTAGTGTGAGAAGCTGAAACATATATATGTGTGTGTGTGTGTGTGTATGTATATGTACATAAAAATAGTTATAGTACTGACTTCTCTGAGTTCACTGAAGGTTTTGTTTAGACTACAATGCAGATGTGCTCTGGCTGAATGGTTTGGGGATGGCAATGCAATATATGTACCATCGTTGCCCCCTCCTTGTTGTGTTTTAAAATTATTTTAGTTTTTTTCTTTTTTTTGTTGAAATAAAATGGCAACCCCCACCACGTGCTTAACAGAAAAAAAAAAACCCCAACAAATTTCACTTATTATTTTACGTAAAGTCAGATTCACCATCCAAGATCTTGCTTAATCTTAGAAACTAAGCACTTTGTCTTATATTCTCTTCAATTTATTCCCTTTTCTCTCCTTCAAGAAGTGGTTCCTATGGTAAGATTCAATGATGAAGGCTAAGGAACCAGAATAACCTAAGTTTGAATCCTTGCTTTAAAATATCACTGAAAGTTGGGCAAAATATTAAATCTAAATCAAAGGAGACTGTGATCAATTATAATTCTGAATGTGTCTCACATCTTTCATCTCACATGCACTTCTGCAATGTGATTAAATCATCCTACCATCTAGGATGAGTCTACTGCTTCTCACTTTAGATTTAGGCATCTGTGACTACTTTTGATTACAAAACACAAAAGTGGCACCAATGATGCTGTGTATTTCTCCGGCTACATGATATGACACATACTTGCCTTTGTCTTAGTATAAATTTCCTAGATCTAAGGTATCTAATGTGAGTAAATTCAAACAGCTTACTGGGGAACCAAACAGGGAACCAAGCCATATGAATGAGGTTATTTTGGACCTTCCAGCCTTTTCCAGTATCCAACCCAAAATTAAGGCAGTCCCAAGTAACATAGGAAAATCATGAAAAATAGAAACTGTTGTTCTTTTAAGCCACTAAGTTTTAGGGTGGTTATGCAGTGATAGATAACCACAACAGACATAAGAAAACCTATGTAAAGGTACTTTGCTTTCTTTGCCACACTATAAGAAAACAGGTGTTAGTATAAACTCCTAAAGTTTTGTTCTTGGAAGCTTCTGAAATTCATCTCTATTGTCCTTTTTAGTTCTAATTCTTATGGTACTGATGGATACCATGAGTATTACTACTTTCTTTTTACCTAAAGACATTTTTTCTCTCTAGTTTTAGAGATGATGTATATAGCAATGCTGTGTAATTTTTTATATATAATTTCTATGCATCTAGGGTAGAGATATCTAAATATACATATTCTGTCAACATGAGTGGAAGTCTTTTTTATAGGTTAAAAAAAAAGACCTGCGGCTACAGTTTTCTTATCATCTTTATTTTCCCTTACATGGGTTTACTAAATCCATCCATCTCTAGTGGTTTTAAAACTATGAATCAACTGCATTCTGTGCTATTACTTTCTGCTTTCATTTTGAACAATTTTTTATTTTCTTTAGATTAAAAATAGTTTAAAAATGTTCAGTTCATTTCTGCTTACTCTTTTCTGCCTTCAGAAACATCCATTAAAATTAATAAATTTTCCCTAGCACATGGGTTTGGTCACATCCTACAACTATTCCACTAGGTTTTATTTTTGTTTGTTTGGTGGTTTATTTATTTGGTACCAGGAATTGAGCTCACAACTTTGCATGTGCCAGGCAGGTTCTTAGGCCACTGCGCTGTATTATTGGCCTGTTTTTATTTCTAGACAGTCTGGAAATTTTTTCTGGAAAACATTTCCAAGTAAGTATGCTTATAAGGCTCTTTAATTAAATTTTGGTATTGAGGTCTCATGATTTCTGCTTTAAGTTTTCTTTTTTTCTTTTTCTTTTTTGGTACTGGGAATCGAATTCAGGACCTGTGGTTCCCAGGCAGGTACTGTGCCACTTTAAATCCTCAGCTCTGCTTTAAGTCTTAAAGTACAGATTTTCATCAAGTCTACAAAGTCAGTAAACATTCTTGCTAATTAAATTAATGCCAAGTCATGATGTAGGTTTCAAAGTAGCATCAAGTGATTTTATAAGGTAAAAAGTGAGTAAGCCATAGGGATCCCTAGTAACCTTATTTCTCAGTCTTTACTAACTTAATCTGATATTTTCAAGTGTAAAGACAATTCAGCAGCATTAAACAAATTTATAGTAGGCATAGGAGAATACCAAGAGTAAATTCTCAAAAAATTCAGTTTTTGGGTGTGGTGAACACATTTATTATCTACTTTTTAAGCAAACTTCAAGTATATGTTATTATTAACTGTAGTTGCCACAGGTACAACAGATCTCCTGAACTTATTTAATTATTTATTTGTTTTAAAGACAGGGTCTTCCTGTATAGTTCAGGCTGGCCTCAAACTTGTGGTGATCCTCTTGCCTTAGCCTCCCTACTGAAAGGATTACATGTGTGTGCTACCATGTCTGGCTATTGTCTTTCTGTGCTTGGTAAACTTCATATAGCACAATGTCCTCCAAGTTCATCCCTTTTATGGTAAACGACAGGATTTCCTCCTTTTAATTGCCAAATAGTATTACACTGTAAATATATGCTGTGTTTTCTTCAACATTCATCTGCTGACAGACACTTAGGTTGTTCTCATACTTTGGCTATTATGAATAATGCTACAATGAATGCAAGAGCTCATGTATTTCTTTGACATAGTGATTTGATTACATTTGGACATATACCTAGAAGTGGACTGCTGGATCACATGGTAGTTCTCATTTTACTTTTCTGAGAATTCTCCATACTATTTTCCATGATAGCCATGCCAGCTTACAATCCTGCCAACAGTGTGCAGAGAAAGGTTCCCCTTTTTCCATACTCTCCATGAACACTAACTCTTGTATTCTGATAATAGCCACCAAAATGGGTGTGAAATATTATCTCACTGTGGTTTTAATTTGTTCCCTGATGATCAGTGTTGCTGAATAAATTTTAAATTATCTGGTACCAGGAACTGAACTCAGGGCCCTATGCTTGCCAGGCAGGTGCTGTGCTGCTGAGCTATATCTCTGGCCCACGTTGGCCATTTGTAATGTCTTTCTTTGAGAAATGTCTTTTTGGGTCTTTTGTACATTTTAAAATTAGGATATCTGCCTTCTTGTTATTGAGTTTCTTATGTAGTTTGCTTGTTCCCCTTATCTGAGTTATGGCTTGCACATACTTGTCTCTATGCTCTCATAATTATTTCTTCTATTGAACAAAGGCTTCATGAAATGTTGTTGCATATTTTTGCTTTTTGGGAATCAAATGTGAAATATCTTCTCACCTCAGCAATAACAAAAGTTCACCCATGTTTTCTTCTAACAATTTTATAGTTTTCATTCATAACATTTAAATTCTTAATCCAGTTTGAGATGGTTTCTGCATATGGGGTAAGGTAGAGTCCAATTTCATTCTTTTGACATATGTATGGTTAATTTTTCAAGCATTGTTTATTAAAGAGACTGTCCTTTCCCTATTATGTGATTTTGACATCTTTGTTGAAGATCAGCTGTCTACATACATGGACTTCTGGGTTCTCTATTTGGTTCCACTGGTCTCTATGTTTATTCTTGTGCAAGCAAGATGCTGTTTTGCTTACTGTAATTTTGTAGATTTTAGATCAGGTAGTTCAAGACTGATTTGGCTATTTGGGGTCTTTAGTGACTCCATATTAATTTCAGAAAGTGTATGTTCTATTTCTGAGGAAACAATTAGAATTTTAATAAGCATTAAAGTGAATCTGTAAAATACTTAGCATGCACAGTTTAAAAATACTTAATTTTCAAATAAATGAATATAATATATTTTCCTTTATTTTGTATGTTCAGTTTTTTTCATGACTGTTTTAGATTTCCACAGTGTAGATCTTTTACTACTTTGGTCAAATTTATTTAAACTAAGCATTTTACTTGTTTATTTTAGTTGCTGCTATATAAATGCCATAAAATGAAGGAGACATTACAAGAAAAGATACAATAATACAAAGGATTTCAAGAGTTTTTTATATGTCAAAAAATTGGTAACCTAGAAGAAATGGATAAATTCCTAGAAACATAAATCTACCAAATCTAAATCATACATAAAAATTACAAACAGACCAACAGTAAGAATGAGAAATTTAAAAAACAAAAACTCTCATCAAAGAAAACCCCCCCAAGGTATAATGGTCTAATGACTAAATTCTACCAAACATTTAAAAGAATACTAACTTTCTCAAACTCTTTCAAAAAATTGAAGTGGAAATTCCAAACTTTAATTTACTAATTATCTGTTGTTCAGGTTCAGTTCAGTAATATTTTTCTAACTATAAAGTAATATATTAACATTCAAGATTTTATGTATCAATATTCATATATTAATGCATAATCTCAGGCAATCAAAAACCTCAAAGCTATAGTACCACGAAGCAAAATATTGAACATAAATATGTACTAGGGGATAGAAAATATTCTCCCTAATGAAAAATTAATGTAACCAAATAAAAAGTAGTAACTCCTAAAGCGTTTGCTAAAATTTTTTTCTAAATAATGAATTTTAGTTGATTTAAAAACACTATAGTTATTACAATTATATATGGGGGAAAAAGTGTTGCTCTCAGTATAAAAACCCTACCAAACTCCAATTAAATGAATGTTCCTAACCTTCAACTTTAAGACAAGGGAGAAAAATGGAGATTACAGTGGTACTTCAGTTTATCAATGCTTTTGTTTATAAATAATTTTTCGCAAACAAAGTGTTTGGCAAAATTCTGTTTTTGCTTGGAAACTCTGCATCAGGTGACAAACATGATCACAGCCATCTTTTGTACACAAACACAAATGTGGTCATCTTTTCCAAAATTGTAGAACAAATTAAGTTCACGAACCAAGCAAGGTACCACTGCACATTTTTTTCAACAATTAACTTCATTTTCTTCTTGGTTATGGAAACAGTTAAGAACTCTAAAATGTAGTCCTCAATCTTGTCCTCCCTTAACAATTTTACTATTTAAGGATCACATAGGGATGAATGGAGAGAAAATTAAACTCAGTATCAATGGAATGATGTAAATTACTACTTAAAACCGAGTACAATATATTTAGTGGAGAAAAACTGACAGCTTTCTCACAAAGGATCAAGAACAAATAAGAATGTTCACTCTTACCACATTTACTAAATACAGTAATAAAGGTTCAAACCAGGGCAATTAAATAAAGGAAAAAAAATAAAAGACATCCACCTTGAAAAATAAGTAACAGTATCTCTGCAGACAGTATGCTTTGTGCATAAAAATCCAAAGGAATCAATACAATGGATCATTAGAACAAATAAGTGAATTCAGCAGGGCTTTAAGATAAAACACCAATAACCAAAGTCAATTATATTTCTACTTAGCAGCAATGAAAAACCTTAAAGTAAAATAAAGGGAAAATTTCATTTGTAACAGCATCAAAAGAATAAACCACTTAGGAATATATTTAACTAAAGAGTGTAAGACTTGTACACCATAAATTGCCAAACCTGGTTGAAAGGAATTAAAAATGAACTCAAATATATAAAAAAAAATAAAATTAAGAGCTAAAGCCATAAAAATTTAAGAAGAGAAGATGAAAATCTCTGTAGTTGAGGATTGGGCAATGTTTTCAAAAACCAAAAGTGATACTAAAAGTGACAAAAGAAAAATATATAAATTTCACTGTCGTTTCAAAAGGTATTACCAAGAATAAGAAAATACAATAGCCATAATAGGAAGAAATTTTTGCAAATCATGTACCAATAAAGGACTTGTCTTCAAACTAAAGAACTCACACAAAGCATAAATATAGTAAAATACTACCCAATTAAATATGAGCAAAGGATCTAAATAGGTATTTCTCTAAGAGAATTTACAAACAGCCAATAAGCACATGGAAAGATGTTCAGCTTCAGTAGTTATTAGGGAACAGTAAAAGCCACACTGAGGTATTAATTCACACCTTTTAGGTGGCTGTAATGAAAAAGACTGCAACATCCCTGGTAAGGATTAACAAGATTGGTTAGGGTATGGAGAAACTGGAAATTTCATACATTCTTGGTGGGAATGTAAAATGGTACAGCAACCTTGAAAAAACAGTTTGGCAGATCCTTGGAATATTAAGCATAGCTGCCATATAACCCAGCCATTCCATTCCAAGATATGTATGTATGTATGTATGTATGTATGTATGTATCTATCTATCTATCTATCTATCTATCTATCTATCTATCTATCTATCTATCTATCTATCTATCTCCACAGGAAATGCAAACATATGACCACACAAAATTTGTTATGTCCATCAACTGATGAGTAGGTGCACACAACAGAATATTACTTGACAATAAAATGGAATGATTTACTGATGTATGCTAAAATGATAACCTATATAAAAGATGCTGGACAGACAATGACAGACAATGACTGAAAATAGATTTGTGATTGCTGGATGCTGGGCACAGGGCAGAATGGGGAGTGATAAATGGGAGACAAAAATGTATTGCAATTACAAAGTGGTGATAATAGTACAATATTTTGAATTTTAAAAACCCACTGACTTGTATACTTTAAACGAGTGGATTTTGTGTTACGTGAATTTCTCAACATAACTTTATATGAGAAAGTAGAAAAATGTAGTAACATAAATGCAATTAAAACAATGAGTTAACACATTTTAAAAATTATGCTAAAATAATAAAAATTTATTAACACTGTTGACAGCTTGGAGTAAAAATAATATATTTTTATTAAAGTATAAATGGGTAATAAATGCATTCTGGTAATAATTTAAACATACTTTCTAAGCAGTTGTATATGAACATAGTCTATTATGTACTTCTAAACACAAAAATATCTACAAGATTATCACTAGGGCATTGATTTTAAATAATAGTCTGCAAACAATATTTAGATAGACTAGCATACATAATGTTCATAGAAGGTTATTTATGAAACTACTACCACTTTTGCCTTAGGTGAAGGGATGAAAGATTGGGAGCAGAGGTGGAAGAAAGATCTCACTAGAAATTCTTTTGTGTGTTCTAAATTTTGTAATATGTATATGTAGCTTTCTCAATTAAGTACTTAGTAACTTAATTTTGGGAAGTGTGATGACTGCTGCCAGAAGAAAAAAAAAAAAAGTGCTACAAAGCAGCAACTGGAATCAGTCCACCTTTCTTCCTGTCCTTTAGTCATATGGTCTGTGAGTCCAGATCCTTTCTCACTATCTAGCTGTAAGTATGAACTAGTTCTGGAGTCCTTTAATAAATCTCATGTCAGGCAGGTGGCCTTGGAGAGCCCCCAATATACCTTGCTTAGTACTTATTCGGTAAGTCACACAGACTACAAATCGTACAGTTTTTTACATTTTTGCTTGTTACACTAATCTTGCATCCAATTTGTCCACAATTTTCCTAAAATGCCTGTGCATTTGTTTCCTTTATGAGACTCTAATTTTGTTAATTTTCATCCGACCCTTTCAGCTAAAGGGATTTAAAGACATTCAACAAAATGTATTTCAACAACGAAAATGAGAGGAAGAAATGTGAAGAAAATGCTAACAAAAGAACAAAGAAAATTCTGTTTGACTAAATATATTCTATTTTAGCGTGAAAGATAACAATTAAATGAAAAGAAGAATCTGGAAAAAGCATGGAACACCCTTTATAGCTTGGTGTTGCTTTATTATTTCAGATTTTTCTATAATCCTCAGATTATATGATACATCTATATTCATATAAATAAAAACAGAATATAAAGCCAAACAAAATGTTTTAAAGTACAGTCTCAAAATTAACAATAGTTTAAAACTAGGAAAAAGGATTATCATAGTAAAATGATTTGATAAAAACATGCCCCTTCTACCCCTAGCACAGACAGGCACTATTTCTATTTGAAAGCAGAGACATTATTTATCTCCAAAGATATTTTCCTTTGAGGTGAAAAACGTTAAGTACACCTACTCTTCTGGTTATTCATCTTTAAAACAAAGAGAAATTTTTTAAAAAGTAAATTTAATCAAAATAAACAAAGTTATAACTAATTATTTTAACATGAACATACACATATACCTATTCACTAAAAGTCTAGTTACTCAATTAGACTTTTAAAATGGTTGACTAAATTACTATGTAAGTTACTACTGGCCTTTTCTGAAAGTTAACCATCATAATTTCAAAATTAAACCATTTCTATATTAATGTTTTTGTTTTGTATAAGGACTGAAAAAGCAACTTAAACACGATAGTACTGCTTCATTTTCTAAAGCAATTATAGGTATGGTATATAGTGGAAGAACACCTTAAGTAAAATGCTTTAGAGAAAATCATGATGTGATCTTTGTATCAAAGAGAACAGGAAAAGCAGAATTATTAAATGTAGAGAGAGAATGGAACTTACATAAGTTGGTGTTTCCAAGCTATCTGTGTTGACCAGTACCGGAGGAGGATTTGCCTTTAAAGAAAGAATTGTAAATGTGTTAGGTTAACAAGAAAATCAAAATATGTATATTAATGTTTAAATTGTATGAAAAATTTGCTATTTCTTAAGCTGTAATTTTATATGGGCTTTCTATATGTTAAACCATACATATAGTTTCTAGCACCAAGTGAAAAAAATAGATATAACCAGGTGTATTAGATTTGCTCTTGAAGAGTAAATTGCTAATTCTGCTGAAAGTTTAAGATTTACAAAGAAGCTTACCATAGCCTTTTCATAACATTCAAGAATATTTTAGTGTAACAAAAAACAACTCTTTTGTAGAAATCCAGGTTTTTTATTCCTAAGACTCCTATGACTATTTCAACCATTTTGTTCCCCAGAAAAAACTTATTTTTGGCTGAAATTATTGCTCTCCATTGTTATTCCAAACCACTTAGAAAATAATGGTTTGTAACAGCATGAAAAATAAGTGGAATAATGTACATGTAACTAAGTTTGAAATAAAAAAACCTTGGTTTTCTAATTAAGTTAGAAGTGATTTATACGTGGAGATACTAAAAAAGAAAATTTAATTCATAATAAATGAGAAATCCCAGAAAAATGCATATAATTCCCTCTGGAACTATTTCCTCTGTATATTTAGTTTATGAAAGTACTAACTATAGGAGGTAGAAAGAGGAGAATTGTGTGAGCTCAGGAAGTTGAGGACAGGGTAGACAACAGAGTGAGACCCTGTCTCAAAAATAAAAAAGTACTATATCAATCAACATTTTTAAGAATAAGAATGATAGCTATTCCTCAAACTTTAGGAAACACACTTGTAAACATAAGTCTTCTAGACTTACATATAAAAGCTGTATAAAAAGTTATAATTCAAAAAAGTTTTCTTTGAAATGTATTTTAAAAAGGTAGATATTGGGAATTCAAATAATGTATTATTCTCAGCAGAATACTAGATCGGAATGAGTATATATGTGATAAAATGCTTAAAGGTAACACAATCTCATGGTTAAAAATGATACAGTATGCATGTGAGATACATAGAGTAGCAGATTAGAAATGAATACTTTGTTAGATATACACATAACATTAACTATTTACTGTACGTTCAACCTTACCATTAAATATGTTTGTGATTCAGAGAAAATTCAACCTAGTAAAAATTGTACTTGTAAAACTGCTATTTAAGTGAAACTGATCTTAGATAGCTGTGATTTTACCATTATTTGAAATCATTCTCTTAACGTTCATTTAATTAAAAAATTTCATGGTAGAATGTCACTGTATTTTGCTTAAGTTGTTAAACAGGAAAACAAGAAAGAACAAATCTAAAGTTATTAAAGATAAGTAACACTTCAAATATTATGAGAAGAAAGCCATTTGAGCCCTTTGACTTATTTAAGCCAAACATAAAGTGGAAAAAACTGTTTATCAAAGACTAATTCATACTAAAATCACCACAACGTTAGCTGTCTGTCACTATCAATTCATCTTCATTGCATACAAGTTGTCTTTTGATTCTACCCATCTAAAAAGTCTTGATAATATTAAAATATATACAAATGATATAAAGTCTTATACCTAAAGTAAAACTTGGAGTTTGATAGTAGCAGATGCTATGAATCAACTAAAGTGAACATGAGTTGACTTGTAGCTGGGTAATATGCATATATAGAGCTTACTGTATACCTTTTTTTTTTTTTTTGATACAGGGAATTGAACTCACAACCTCGTGCTTGCCAGGCAGGCACAGTGCTGCTGAGCTATATTCCCGGTCCTCACTGTATACATTTTAGTATTTTGAATTTCTGTGTAACAAAAAGTGAAATTATACTACATTCAAAAAAAGTATTCAGTTTATAAGAAATTAATCACTAAAGCAATTTTGAGGTGTTATGAGTTAGGATTACTATTAGGATATCAGCATTCAAACCTTAGAACTGATATTATTGTTCAAATTTTAGTTCAGAAGAAAGATAAAACTGACTTGTCATTTTGACTTAAACATTAGATAAACAATGTATGTACAATAGGTTTACTTGTATATGTAGCTCAAAATGAGTGACTGGTCGTACTTGAAGGGAAGCCACAAGAAACTTGAAACTGGACAAAACTCATAAATTTTCATGTTAAAGATTAATCAAACCTAATGTTAAAATGATGAAAAATACCTAGCAATTTGAAAAAGACATATCATAAAGATGGTTCAAAATAAGTCTATAGAAATGAAATTCAAGAGACAAAAGGATATAAATAACTCAAGTTTAGCCACCTAAAATATAAAAATATCCAAGAGTGATTGAGCTCATAGATGAGGAATTAAAATATCTATCTTGATATAAATTATACTCTACTAATTTGAGATATTCTAACTTCCCATGTAACAAAATACAGAAATGGCATCTGATAAAGTAGCATTATTACCTCTCCAATTTGGTGAAGGTGGGAAGAGGAATTTGAATAGGTGTGGAAGGTATCATATTTATAACTTAAAAGGACTCAGTATCTTAGCAGTAAATGCAAAGCTATCTTTGCAGCAAAGTTAAAGAATAAGCTGCTTCAAAAAGATGAAACAGAAAAGTTGACTGTGGAAAATATGTGTTTTGAGGTAGCAGAAGTAAAGGATAAGAAAATTGAAAACAGCTAATCTAGCCAGTTTAAGATCTTAAGAATCTTAAATAGGACAGTGGGGAGGGGGGGATTTAGCTCAGTGGCATAAACACCTGCCTGGCAAGTGTGAGGTCATGAGTTTGATCTCCGGTACCAAAAAAAAAAAGACAGTGGGCAGCAGAACAGGTAACATGTAATTATCAAATTTACCTACAAGGAAATTAAACAGCAAGAATTGAGGAAAAGACACTAGCACAGTACAAGATATGAGATACAAAAAAAGCTACAAGGCATATAAAAAATAACAGAATGACAAAAGTCCTTCTTTATTATTACGTTAAATGTAAATGAACGGAACTCTTCAATGAAAAGACAAACATTGGCTAGCAGTGTGGATTTAAAAAAACAATCCAATTAAATGCTATAAGAAATTCACCTGAGATTGAAAGTTACAGGTATCCTGAAAATGAAGAAGCGGAGACAACAGATTGCCAGTTTCAGGCCAGTCTAGGCAACTTAGTGAGAAACTGCTTCAATATAAAAAATAAACAAAGGCTAGGGATGTAACTCAGTGGTACAGCCTCCCTAGATTCAATTCTGAATACTGCAAAGAAAAAAAAAAAAGAAAAAGACATTCAAGACAATTTTAAGAGGCTCAATTTAGGAACATGTAATAATTATAAACATTTGTACATGAAAAAACAGCCCATGAAAATAAGATGCTAACACTGGCAATACTGAAAGAACAGTGCTCAAATAATATATGGAGCCTTGAACACCTCACTCTCTATGATGGACAAAACAATCAGAGGAGAAATAAGGAAATAGTGCAGATAAACAACACAATAAACCAAGTAGATCTAACAGGTAAATACACAACATCCTACTGAATAATAGAATATGCATTTTCCCCAAGTGCATGAGACAATTTCCAAGGTAGATCACAGTCCACAAGATGAGCCTCAATAGACTAAAAATGACAAGTATCATCACTTGTATGCAAAGCATCTTCACTGACAACAACAGGATGAAGAGTCAATAACAAAAGGAAAATGGGAAAATTTACCAATTTGTGGGATCAAACAACACATTCTTAAGCAACCAATGGATCAAAGAGAAAAATCACAAAGAAAATCAGAAAATACTTATCACTGAATGAAAATGAAAACAACACAGGAAAATCTGTAAGAAAAAATTCAGTAAAAGCAGTTAGAGTGGAATTTATTGCTCCAAACACATTAAACAACATAACATTACAATTTAAGAACTACAAAAAGGAGAATAAGCTATACACAAATCTACCAGAAAAGAAAGCTTATTGCATAATGAAAAAAATTCAATACAGAAAATAAAAACAAAAGCTGATTGCTTACAAAGATCAACAAAATTGACAAGACTTAAGCTAGATGGAATTTAAAATGAGAAAAGATTCAAATTACTAAGGTCAGAAATGACAGCAAGGATATTACTACAAATTCTAGAGACACAGGAAATATTCTAAGGATACTAAGAACAAGCAGGACTATGCCAATCTAGATGAAATAGAAAACTTCTATAAATGTAAAATCTGCCAAGACTAAACCATCAAGAGAAAATATGAAAAGATCTTTAGTAGAGACTGAGTCAGTAACTTAAAACTCTCCTGACAAATAAGATCTGTGGATGGAGTGAATTCTACACCAAGCATTTAAAAAACATCAATCCTTATCAAGCTTTCTTTAAAAATCGAAGAATAGAAAATACTTTCATATTCACTTTATGAGGCCAACATTTCCCTAATTCCAAAGCCAGATAAAGACACTAGTAGAAACAACAAATTATTAGACAACATATTTTATGAACACTGAGGCAAAAATCCTCAAAAAAACACCAGCATACACAATTCAGAAGCAAATCAAGTTTATATAGCATGGTCAAGTGAGATTGACTACTACAATTCAAGCTGCCTCAATATAGAAAAAATAATTGGCATATTAGCAGACTAAAGGGGAAAAACACATGATCATTTCAACTGATGAAGAAAAAGCATTTGACAAAACACTATCAGATGAAATACTCAATAAATTAAAACTAGAAGGAAACTGTCAACATAAAGTCATATATTTTCATGTATTTCATAGCAAAATCTAAGTTCTGTGCACACAGCTCTTATATTGAGCATCATACTTAGTGATGAAAAACAAAGTTTTTCCTGTTAAGATTAGGAAAAAAAGGTTAAGGTACTTGTTTTCATTGCTTGTATTCAACATAACACCAGTGGAACACTGAAATTGGGGCCAAAGTAATCAAGCAAGCAAAAGAAATACAAATTCAAATTGCAACTGAAGAAGCAAAATGATCTGTGTTTATACGTGAATTTATCTTATGTATAGAAAAGTCTAAAATATCCACAAAAGACTGTTAAATCAGCAAAGTTGTATAGGCCACAAAATCAATACACAAAAACCAGTTGCACTTCTACTAATGATGAACAATCCCAAAAGGGAAACTAGCCATTCTGTTTGTAATAGCATCACAAAGAGTACTTTGGAATTAATCACAGAAATAAAAGACTTCTACAATGAAAATCACAAAACATTTCAGAAAGAAATCAGAAATAAATGGGAAGACATCTATGTTTATGAATTGGAAGGCATAATTTTTAACTTATTGCTATCCAAAGTAATAGACATATTTAGGATCATTCCTATCACAACCCAATGACATTTTAAAAGCAACAGAAAAAGACATATTCCAAAATTTAGATGAGATATCATGGGACTCTAGCAAAAACAATCCTGAAAAGAAATTAAAGTGGAGGAGTCAAGCTTCCTGATTTTCAAAACTTTCTACACATGTACAGTAATCAACAATAGAATACTGGCACAAAGACATGCTATGGACCAATGGAAGAAAATGAAAAGCAGAAATAAACATAACACAAAGTTTATTTAAAATGTATTTACTACCTACATGCAAGATTTCAAACTATAAAACTATAAAATTCTTAGAAGACAGGGTAAAAGCTTTATTTTATTTTATTTTATTTTATTTTATTTTATTTTATTTTATTTTATTTTAATGGTATCAGAAATTGAACTCAGGACCTTGCGCTTGCCAGGTAGGTGCTTCCTCCCACTGAAGTATACCCCTGGCCCAGTGTAAAAGCTTTAGAAGAATGCCTGTGGCAATAACTTCTTTAGTATGACATAAAAGCACAGGCAACAAAGAAAAAAACAGACAAATTGGACTTCATAAAAATTTTACGTAATTTTTTGCATCAAAGACTTTATCAATAGAAAAGGGATTCCACAAAATAGGAAAAAACCAACTATCAGTTATCTCTGATAAGAGACTATGATATCTGGAAAATACAAAAAATTCCTCGAATTCAATAGCCAACAAAAAAATTTAAAAATGGTCAAAGAAATAGTATCTTTTGAAAAAAAGATACACACACACATATTCAATAAGAAAATGAGAATATGTTCCAAATTGCTAATCATAAGGGAAATGAAGTAAAAACAATTTTGATCTCACACCTGTAAGGCTGGCTATTGTCCAGAAAGCAGGAAAAAAAAGTATGGCTGAGGATGTGGTGAAATTAGAATCTTTCTGCACTGGTGGTGGAAATATAAAATGGTAGAAGTACTACAGAAAATAGTGTGGTGGTTCCCTAATAAAATTAAAAATAACCAGAAGTGGTTCACACTTGTAATTATAACTACTAAGGAGGAGTCTAAGTTTAAGGACAGCATGAGTGATTCAGCAAGATCTTGCTGTCTCAAAATAAAACAGAGCTGAGGATGTAGCTCAGTAGTAGAGCACTTAACTATCACTACCTATATGCAAAGACTCTGGTTTGAATTCCTGGCCATAACATAACATAACATAACATAACAAAACCCAACCCAACCCAACCCAACCCAACCCAACCCAACCCAACCCAATAAAACATAACATAACCCAATAAAACATAACACGCACAACACATATTACCACATGATAAAGGGCTTCTACCTCTAGGTACAAACCCCAATTAAAAGCAATGTCTGGAAGAGAGACATTTTTACATTTCTGCTCAAAGCAGTATTATTTATGATTGCTAAAATGCAGACGCAATCCAAAAGTCTTTGACTGGATGTATAGAAAATTGTGTGTGAAATATGGAACTATTCAGCTTTCAGACAGTCTGCCATATATTCCACAAGATGTTTAAACATTTAGAACATAATGCTAAGCAAAATAATCCAGCTTCTCCACACCCACCCACTAGTATGAAGTAATTAGACTAGTCAACATCAGAAAGACATAAAGTAGATTGTGGATGCTGTGGGCCAGAGGGAGAGAAGTGGGAAAGAGTGTCAAAAGTTTTGGTGATAGATGACTATGATGGCAGTAGAACAATATTAATGCATTTTAATATAACCACATTTTGCTATATGGGTTTTACCACAATAATAGAATTTCATAAAATGTGACTTAGAAATCTTAAGAAAATGCATCAAATGCAAGTTGAAAAAGAAGTTATTCTACACAAAAAGTGGCCTGTTTTTTCCCCCACACTCATGATAAAAGACTATTGAACAACTACAGATTAAAGGAGACTATCATGAAAATTAAATGTAATATGTGGTATTAAAATAGTCAAAGGATCTGTTGTTTTTTGTTTTCACTAATTAATTAATTACATTCATTAATTTCATTAAGAGCATTAATGGGACAACTGTTAATAATTACAGCCTGTAGATGAGATAACAGCATTATAGTCCTGTTAATTTTCCAATTTAGTTTACTGTATGGTGGTAATATTTTTGTACTTAGAAAAAGGTAGCATTATAAGATACTAGTTTTAAGGGTAAAGGAACATGAACCTACATTTCTTTTTTTTTTTCCTTATCTTTTGAGACAGGGTCTCCCCATGCAGTTCAGGCTGGCCTTGAGCACCCTGTAGCCCAGGCTGATCATGAATTTACATCGATCCTTCTTTCTCAGCCTCCCAAGTGCTGGGATTATAGGTGTGTGTCACCAAACCTGGCACTGCACTTCTAAATAATTCACAAAAAAAATTAACAAAGGAGGAGCTGCTTAAAAGTATGAGACATCTTTTTACTATTTTGCCACTAAGTATAAGGTGAAATTATTTAAAAATAAAAACAATACAAAACAACCAAACAAAAATCTCCAGGAAGTAAACAGAATAAAAGCAAAACAAATAGTATGAGGGCACTGCAATCAAGTGTTAGTACCCAATTTAAAAAGCTCAACTAGATAATCCAAAGGATGCTGTTTTTATTTAATCTTACCTATAAAATGAAAATATATCAATTGTCTGTTAAACAATACTAGTGATCCAATAATTTAAGAATCACCACTTTTGTGAACTCTTAAAAGTCTAGGGTAACAGGCTGCTCTGTGCTAGATATATATTTCTACTGCATTTTCATGTCACGAGGGACTTAATTTAACTTGTCTTAGAAGACAACGATGTTTTATTCATTGTGACAGTAAAGGTGGACTTGATTGACCTGGGAGCCACCTGGGGGATTAGCAATGTACACTTCTGGATATGTTTCCATAAATAGAAAACAAGTATAACAATATCCTACAATAAAAGTTATTCAAAAATTTGTAAGTTATTTCTGGAAGTTTCTATTTAATATTTTTTGACAATGGTTGGCTACAAGTAACTGACACTGCAGAAGGTAAATGGAGTACAAAATCTAGTAAGCCGGGTATAAAACTGAGAGACAAAGACAGGACTTGGACTATAAGCCTGTATTCTATTATACCCTGATGCATTTCAATGTAAAGCAGATCCTCAGAGGAAAAATTATAACCATTTAAAATGTTAAAAATTGTATTTCAACATTTGGGGACAAAATTTTAATCAGCTATATTAATTTCATAATGTATATATTGTATTCAATCAGAATCACACATCCTGAAAAATGAGGTATATCCATCAGTTTCTCAATATAAATTATTAAACTATCCCCCACAGATATTTGTAGTATATTTAAAACTAAAAGGATAGACACTTTTATTTTGTACATACCCTTGTTTGTTTTTAGCACTTATTTCTTAGCTTAATGTCTCAAAGAAATAAGATACAACTAATAGTATTAGTAGGTTATTTGCCAGCTGCTATGTTTTGTACTACTTCTGTATTTACCTCTCACTTACTACAAAATACCTCAAAAGTTAGTACTGCTATAATCTTTAGTACTACAGATTAATAAACAGAAATTTAGTATGATTAAATAAACTACTCAAAGTTACAAGATAGTAAGCACTAAGGTTGAATTCCAACCCAGGTCAATCTGACTCTAAAATCTGTATTTTTAATAATAGGGCTAAATGCAATATTTCAACAACTTCCAAGTGTAGTGGGATGCTAAGTTAGGCACATCGGGAGTGTAAGAGAAAAGACAGGGTTCCAACTGAACAAGGAAGAGGGTGGTTTAAATTGTAAAGGATTTTAGGAAACTAATAGAGTAAACTCTGAAATCTATTTTTTAAAAATTGCATATTACTAAACCCTAGCTATCTAAAAAGATTTTATGATGTTATAACAATATTTAAGCTGTTCAATTCAAATATATCTTACTTGTAAATTCAATTGCTTGACTGAAATATGGAAAGAATACCTATTTGGATTTATCTGTTTAATTCTTGGTGGCTTATAAAGACTTACATTTTAATGATTTTCATAAATGGTAAAATTATATAGCAGTATTAGTTACAATTCAGGCTTACAATTCTAAAGTATCAACGTAATGTTGGCAATTTTCTCCAGAACTCTTTTCTGTATATCTACCTACTGGTTTTCAATTTTTAGTAGACAGGAAGGAAACTAAAATGTAAGAGTAAACACATTTGTATCTTATTTTTTCTCCCAATGTGGTTTATTTTGAAATTACATTTATACAACAAACATGTTATGTTTACCTCGATTTTATGCTGCTGATCAATTTCTGCAAAGTCTGTGAACACATTTATTTATACTTCAAGTGAGACACATATTTAACACCAAAAAGATCATTAATATTATAGTTAATATTACCATTAATTAGATTCTGGGTAACTGTTGGGAGGACAACTGATGTCAACAGAATACTCCTTGGAACTAGTAAGGCTCCAAAAATGAAAACAGATCAGCTTCTTTGACATCTATTATTTATTAACTATTATATATAACTTTTTAAAGATGATTTTAAGTAGTTTTATTTTCCAGAAAGTTAAGATAGCACAAAAAGTTATCATTTACTCTAGAACAGCGATGCTGAACCTTTGCTTTCAATAACAAATAGCATGCTGTGGTATGCATGTCATAAGTATCCCTGAAAGCTCTAAAAAGTTGGTCATCACTGCAACACATCACCAATTATTTTTAATGAAAAATGTAAAGTATGTTATTTAACTAAATGAAAGGTTGAATATTTTCTAAGATAAATACATACCAGGAAACAAGGTGCTATATAAAATGATAAATCCAGTATGAGATCAAGAGTATAATGATATACTTTCTCTTTAGAAATTAAATAAATTTTCAAAAGCAAAAATATTTTTTAAAAAATGTTTTAAAGGGAGTTACAGTACAAAAGGTATGAAAACAAATCTAAGGAGGTTCAACATAATGAAGGTAAGTTTAGGCTGTGTTTTATTTCATATAGTACCTAAAAAATGGTTAATTGTTGTACCAATATATATTGAATCCCAAACATTTCATTTCCTAAAAATATCAACTGAAGCCCAAATCACCAAACAAAAAAGAATGCAAGTAAAATATTAAAAGCAAATGAAGTTTTCAATAAAGAAAAAAGAAACCAATAAAAACCTGTGGTATGGTGGGTAGGATGACAGTATTCTCAGCAGGGACTGGCAGGACAGGGATCACAGGGACAGTGGGAGAAGAGGGAGGTACAGCTTCTGTTGGCTAAAAATCATCAATGACAAAAAATCAGGAAAAGTACCAAAATAAAAAGGAAACACAGAACAAAAAGTTGTACCATAAAGATAAATTACAGTTTTCATATATAATTAAGAAATAGGTAAAATTTTAATATATTACTTTAAATGAGAAAACATTCTTCAAAATTTTAAAAAATCATATCATCCATTATTAAAGACTATAGTCAAAAAGAGAGTCTCCTTGTTAAAAAGTCTAAATGAAAATAATAAATGCCATTTATAATAATCCTTTTGGACATAAAACCCTTGTTTTGTTGAGAAACAGCAAAATAATTTTCTGCCATTAGGAATATATTTGATTCCTTTCAAAGAACCAAAAGTCATTTTATCTGCCACCATGTAAATAATGTGTTTATAAATCTACTGATAAAAGAGTCAAAAAACTTTATGCATTAATATCACATAAAATGTTCTGTACTATTAATCTTCAGTATCAAGGGTAGTATCTGCCTAAAACTGCCTATACAGTGATTAATTCAACCAATATTCACTGATTGCGCATTATATGCCACATACATTTTGGTAAAATGGGAAATACATGTAGAGAGAGCTGGTGATAGTTTAAACTCATAAGTTTTGATAATTTGATAAGTTTAATAATTCTATTTGTCCTGATTTAATTACATTTAAAAATATGTAACAAACACAGAAGAACTGTATCTAGTTATAAAACATGAGATACAATTCTTGTTTTGTAACAAGATACAATTCTTCTAAGATTAATTAATTCATAAATATTGGCTATACAAATGACATCACTAATGTATGCAAGAAAAACACTAAAATCAAGTAGAAAAGAGGATACTGTGGACCAACAGAAACTACTAACAGGAAGAAAATCGTTCTGAACTTGAAACTAAGCTTATCCTTTTTGTTTTGGTTTTTTGGGTACCAGGAATTAAACTCAGGACCTTGTACTTTCCAGGCAGGCACTTACACCACTGAGCTATTATTCCCGGCCCCTTCAGCTTATCCTAATGGATAAATGCAAAATAAAATTCTTATAATTAATTTGGCCTACCAGTCAATTAAGATTTTTTTAAAAAGGAATCTCAACAATGGTGCTGAGACTGAATGTTCATAAATAAAAGAATGAAGTTGGACCCCTATTTCACATCATGTATAAAAATTAACTCTAAATGGGACCAATATCCTAAATATAAGATCTAAAATTATGAAACTCTTAGAAGGAAATCTAGGTGAAAACACTGAAGTTAAGATTAGTACTACATATGGTGATAAGAGGTCTTTCTCTCTAATGTTCTCATTCCTCACCAGTTCTCATTTGGGGATGATGAAGTAACTCTGGAAATATACAGTGATAATACTTGCATAACACTCTGAATGTACTTGTTGATTTTTTTAAAAATGGTTACCAGGAATTGAACTCAGGACCTTGAGCTTTCCAGGCAGGCACTGCACCACTGAGCTATATTCCTGGCAGCCAACACGATTGTACTTAATGCCACTGAACTATATACTTTAAAATGCCTAAAATAGTAAATTTTATGTTGTGCATATTATAACATCTTTTCAATCACCATTTATATACTTTTTCTGTAGACAATTTTTGAATTCTATATTATGAGCTTAAAATTAATAAACAACACATTTACATGGAAATAATCTTTTTATAATGATTTATAATAAACCATGCAAAACAGTGTTTTGAAAGAATTATTGCTGGATCAACTAGATACATACAAAATCAAATGAACCAATGATCCCTACTTTAAACATACATAAAATCAATTCTAGAAGCTTTGCTGGTATAATGGAGAGAAATAAAGTCTAAGAAATAATATTATAAAATACTATCATGCTGATACAGGCAACAACTTCTTGAACAGAAAAGTGCATATGGTTGAAACTGAAGTACTGTAAGGAGAACATCTGTGTGGAGGGAGGAGAAGACAGAAATCTGGCACAGAGTGTTGGAGCTTGACCAGTGTGGGGAGAGTGTCCATGTACAAAGCGCAGTAATAGCAGCTTGATGTGTGTTGCTGGAACTCAAATGAGATGAATCAGAGCATCTATGTGGTAGAAGCAGCAGACTGAAAGGAGGTTTGGGGCCCTCAGCAGAATAAAAGGGCGTTTGTTGGTGCTTGACCAGAAAGTAAGGAAGATGGCCATTCAGGGTAGTGACAGTGATAGGAAATGTTTATATATGGAGAATTTTGAATTAATACATATACAAAGGATGAAGGGAACAAGGGTCCTCATTTCAGAAAAAGGAGATATAAATACAAAAAGGGAGAAAACTAGCATAATAAACATAGACTGGAACTTGAAGTACTGATAAAGACACATGGTCTTTAATATACAGGGATACAAAAATAAACACAAGACAAAAATACACACACACACATGCATGCACGCACACACTTACTATCTGTGTCCACCTAGAGGAACTGGAAACACATACCTCTAAAGCAAAAATAAATCTAACACCTAGGCCTTGATTCTAATTCTTTAAAAAGCACAATTTCTTGGAGAAAATAGCTTATTTCAGTGCTAAAGCTCAGCTAGTTCAGTGAGCTCAGACATCTTGCTGGAAAATGCTTTTCTATATTAGAAAAGAAAGTATTCAAATAGGGGTATCATAAGGACGCAGAAGTGAGTTTGAAGGCTGCCACTGTTCAGATTGTGAACAATCTGAGACTCAAAATAAATGATGAGAGCATAAAACCCAATAAATGAAATGAGAATCCAAGAGTCCACACTGACATAAATACATACATGAAGAAATAAATGGAGAAAAGAGAAAGCATTTCTTACAATGGAATTCTAACTAAAAAAGAAAGATATGACAGAATCAGAAAATCATTTAGCAACTATCAGAGTTATAGTTCACTGAAGAAGTATTAATAGATGTCTAAATTCCTGAACATATTTTACAGAACCTGCTAAAAAAAGTGTACATACACTTCAGGGGGAAAAATAGTATGATATTTTTTCAACAAATGTGTTACCCTTGTAAGGGGGATTGTAGAAGATGTTGTATACTGCAGGAAACCTATCACACTGTCAACTCTTAGAGAAGAAATTAAAAATGCATGTGAAGTAGTCTCAAAGACCACAGTTACCCCAAGCAGCAGTTTGCCATACTAATAATGTTTGGAAGCCAACAGCCACCACTTTGCACACCTCTTGTAACTGTAGAGATCAAAGGTAACTTGTATCAATCTCATGATGTCTCAAAAATGGTATTAAAATATTTATACACATTTATCTTTTTCTGGAGTGTGCACGTACTTGGGGATGGGGGGGCTTTGTATATATAACTGATAATAAAGTTCCACTGTGGGTCTTTCTTGTTTTTGTTAGAATACCACGATCGGTTTATTTTTTAAGTTCTTGGGAATGTCACAAAATACTTTTTTAGTAGTGGTCTCCAATGCTAATAGTATAAGATATCAGCTGATAGGTATTTTACATAAAAACAAGGAAAACCTACATGTTTATGTAAATTTCAAGGCCAAGCACAAAAAAATTTTTTTTACTAGCAGGTCTCCAAAATCCTTTTTGTTAACTATAATCCTTCATTTTACATTTAAATCTGTCACCTTCTGTCTCTGAGCTCTCTCTGGAATCTGTCTTCTTTAGTTAAGGAACTGAATGCTATTTTTAAAATTCCTAAAACAACTTGCACCATCTAAACCCATCCCACTCTCTATAGAGCATTAAGTTCTTTGCGAAAGAACATATGCCTGTGCCTCTTCCTTAAGGAAGGCAAATACCTAAAAAACAAAGGACATGTCAACACACAAAATTTCCAATACACAAATAATAATTCTGGTAACGAAGACTTACAGAACAACTTGAAAAAAATCTCTAAATATATATAATCAAATGAAGGTAGACTGATAAGAAATGGGACCAACAGTAGACATTAGAATAAAATTAAAGAGACAAAAGAATGATTTGAGCACCAGATTAAGAACACAGTAAAACGCTGGGGAGCTGTATATGACTCTAAATTTAAAAATGTCAAATACAGTAATACACATATGTAAAATATAAATAATAAGGCAATAATATTCAATAATCGTTATATCTGAATTAGAACAGAAAAGACCTCAGAATAGCATTTTAAACTTGAAAACTCTTTGTTGATTAGACAGTAATGACTATTATGCCATCATCCTTGTCCTGTTTTGTATTACTCAATTAGATTGGCTCCAAAGAGGTATTTGGTTGTTTTTTAAAATCTTGATCATGTGACTAGCAACAGTCTCAGTTGTTTCTAACCATAGCAACACCATGGAATCATTAGCCTCTGAGGCTGCCTTCAGAGACTTGTTTCCATGACAACAGAGGCTATAATATTAACACTGTCTCAAGAAGCATTGCAGAAACTTGTATATTGCTGTAAAATAATCTGATACATGGTACATATTTTAAAAGAACCATTTTAAAATCAGCATTAAATTGACAACTAAAATGTTTAAACTGATTCAACAAATGTTTATTAGTTTTCTTTATAGCTTTATATATCTACATCCAATTTGAGATTCTGAATTAAAAAATCAGTGTTTAAAGTATAGGAAAGTTTCATTAAGAAATGTTTTAAAGCTTCATTAGGTAGTCATGTATGTAACATATACTGCACACCTACATATATGGTCAAGTACCAGACTCCCTAACTTCCCATCATTCAACAGTAAATGTATATTTGAGTGAGTCTATCTTTATTAAATTCCTTTTTGCTTAAAATAGCTGTAATGTTTTGTACTATGCAGTATGAATCCTGACAGGAAAAGACAGAAGGGACAATTAGAAAGCTGTAATTGGTGGCTTAAGCAGAATGGACCCAAGTAGTCAAATCAAGATAGATTCTAAATGCAGAGTTGGGATGTATCTCGGGTGACTGATAAAGTCAGGACTACTACAAATAATACACACAATGGTAACTAAATATTACTTCTCGTATCACAGAGATTTAGGCACAAAAGAATTTCAAGACTAATTTAAATAATATGTTTTCTTCACTACATTGTTTATTAAAATAATTTTCAGAGCTTGCAATATACTACAGTGGTAGAGTACCTATCTTGCCAATACAAAGCCCTGGGATTTATCGCTTGTTCTTGGTGTGGGGGGGTGAGAACCCAACAAAACAAAACAACTCCCTCAAAACAAAAAATCAGCCAACCAACCAAACAAAATGAAACAACAAAGGAGATAACTGATACCACACTATCAGGAAATAACACTTACATTTTACATTAACATGTTACATAAATGGAACTGAGCTTAGAATATAAACAAAAATTCAGTATTGCCTAAAATAATTCACACTGTATTATGAGGGAAAGTAAAATAAATGAATTAGTAAATCTTATAGTATTAATATCTTAGATGGTAAGAAAAAGTAAGTTCCCTGGTGGCAATGCTGGTCAATAAAGATCTTACACTGTTTTTGAATGACATAGAATATATTCTTTATTCAAATTCTTTAGTCCTTTGTTTAAAGATCTATGCTATAATGATGCATGTTTCTCTCATTAAATGTCAAAGCAGCTACATAAGAGTAAGAAAGAAACCAAGAAAAAGCTGCTTTGGAATTGCTGTATTCAACATTTAGTATTTTCACAAAAAAGTAAGAGTTTCATGGCTTCCATCTACAGTATTCTTCATAATTCAAACACCTTTTTGCCACCGTCATTAGAAACAGGTGCCTCTAATATAAACTGGTAGTTTTTGAAAAAGCCATCTATGTCATAACTTACAAGCAAGTATCTACTAAAACTAGACATGTTTTTAAACAAATCACTAAGAGTATTAAAATATAATTTTTAAATTTTAGAGTTACTATGAGGAAACAGGAAAACAGACTTACCAATTCTATTATGGAAACAAATTTGTTAGTTCACACTGACAGAACATCTGGTTCATGAATTTTATTTCTACTTACAAGATTCATAATATTCATTTAGTTCAGTTTCTGATCCTTTGATTATGGAAAGATGGTATTCTTATCAGCATTCAGCTGATTATCTCAAATAGTACTTGTAAAAGGATGATCCAACTACTAAAAATTTCAAGTAAACAGAGACTTAAAACTTGATAAAGATATGGTTATATAATTTACAAACAGGGATGAAATTTCCCATTGCAATATGCTTTAAACCTGATTTTATAAGAATGTGGGTAGAGAAACATGCACAACTCCAGACTTTATAACTACCTTAATACATTTCACTAATCACGCACTATTCGGCTCACCCTTCTACAAGGTGAATCTCCTGCCTCAGTCTCTTGAGTGCTGAGATTATAGGAATGTGCCACCATGCCAGGTGCATGCTCTTGATTAGACAGCCACATGACTCATTTTTACGATTTTTTTATGTCTTTACTCAAAGTCCCTATAAATTACCCTATCATTATACATATCTACTTTCTTGTCTCATTACTGTCCTCCAGAATATCATTTTTTGTTTACTGTATTTATTACCTCTTTTCTTTTACTTTGAGATCTGTAAAGGGGAGGGGGTTTGTTCTCCTCATTCCTGTATGCTTAGTGTCTAGAACAGTGCACATAGAAGTGCACACCTAACATATATGTTACATGAATAAGACCACGTAACTGCCAAAATTGACCAATTTTATCACTGCTCTAAAACCACTCAGGGAATACATGGTGTAAACTTAGTCCTCCCTTCTTCCATTTCATGCTTTACACATGACATAACTGGAATGTTCTTTTTGTGTACTTGGGCAGCCACTAGAAATCACAGTGTTCAAGGTATTCTCCCATTTGACAATCTTCAAAATTTCAAAATGTAAAGATACCCATAAAATTGTCAATTTCATGTTCTTTATTCAGCAATAACTGACTGCCTTAATGTCCTATTTGGAAATAAACATGTTTTGGTCAGGTAAATTTACTCAGAAACCAACATCTTTCTTTTTGAACTGCATTAAGAAGTAAATCTTTTCACTGAGAGTTTATAATTTAAAGTTTATGGTACTTTTCTTCCAGACATCTAGGTTCTCCTAAGCTCATTTTGGCCCTTAGTTCCCCAAAAGGTAGGTGCTTCCTGCTGTTAGTAACTATGTTTTACTCAGATTTCCACTTTTTCTTTTTGGATCTCCAAAACCTGCTTAACCAATCTCCTACATTAATTCTCTCTATTAAAATAATCGTTGTGGATTCTGTTTTTTTTTTGGCTGGCCCAAGTTAAGGTTTGCTGTTCTCTAGCTTTTATTATTCTAATTAAGTTGCTTCTTCACATCTTTATATTCTTCACTTTAAAAGCCAGAATATTTTGTAGAACCAATAATGGTGATAGTGACAGTTATGTTGGTGAAGATGATAAAGATGACCTTACTGATATCAGGACTCATAAATGGGTTTGCATGTACTGTCTCATTTAATTTTCATTAAATCTTGATGCAGACAAATTTCATTGCTGTTTTCTACAGATGAGGAAAAAGAATTCAGGTAATCTTCTCAAGGTGCCAAGGCTAGTGGACAGTAGAATACAGATTTAAATCTAGGCCATCATCCTCTGAAGATCTCTTTAAAACAGTTTTGTCTTTATTGTTACTATTCTCTTACTGCAAGGATAATATATTATACTTTATAATAGAAGTACTCTAAAATTCTTAAATTAGGGTTTGGCAAATGTTTTCTATGTGAATAAGGTTTTATTTGCCATGCAGGTTTTGCTGCAAATACCCAACTCTTCTACTTAAAAGTAGACAAAGGCAACATTTAAACAGGCAGGGGTATATTCTAAAAAACTTTTATTTATAAAAATAGCTGACAGGCTGGATTTTGCCTGAAGGTTGTAGTTTGCTGATACTTAAGTGTCTAGGCAGCTTTAAAGAAGAAGGAAGAAGGAGGGAAAAAAAGGCTAGTTTAGTCAATGGATGCAATTAAAAAGACTTCAAAACACCTACGTTAATTTTTACTTGCTATAACTGATCTACTCCTTTTGCAGTGCTTAAACCACTGATGGGGAACCTTAGATCCTTCAATGGTAACAAAGAACCTGGTGTAGCATGTGCCACAGGTTTACCACCACTGGCTTGACAATAAAAAAAAGAAATCTTCCCCCAAAAAACATGGGCATGACAATTTAAATGATACATGTGAAAATTTCAGATTTCATCCAGAGTTCTTTAAAAATACTTTTATAAAAGCTATAATAAAGCTGTGTTCTTGTAACAAAGAATTTAACCTCTACATTGTGGCCTTCCAGTTTGGAAAAAAAGTCATTAAAATGCTATGATTTTGCTGGGTCTTTTCCCCCCTCTACAATCCTACAATGTTTATATAGCTGAAGTAATTAATTCTTAAGTTGGTATGCATCTTAATCATTTTGCCTGTCTTAAAAAATATTTTTTTTTCAAATTTACAGCCCTTTGATACATTAGCTGGTTCTATAAAGAGTAGTCAGAATATAGAAAAATGAATGGAATGTTTTAATTTAAATATCATAATCTTCATTCCCTTTTTCTAGGGCCAATAAAAAACTTGTAAGACAACTAATAGATCCCATAACTATAACTTCTTCATACTCCAAAGCTAGCCGGACAAGTTTATAGTCAGTTT
This sequence comes from Hydrochoerus hydrochaeris, assembly GCA_004027455.1. NCBI lineage: Eukaryota > Metazoa > Chordata > Mammalia > Rodentia > Hydrochaeridae > Hydrochoerus > Hydrochoerus hydrochaeris. Next base: position 29,325 of record PVLA01010791.1, read on the forward strand.
AATCTCACAAACACTGAAAACACTGTTCAGAAATGGGGACTTAATGACAGAAAAAGGATAAACAGACAGGGCCCCTATTAGAGGGAAAGCCCTTTAAATAAATTTGTCCAGGGGCAGAAATTGTGTTCAGGCTTCTAGTAAAATTCCACTGTTGCCAAATATCACAGCCAACTGGTTTGCAACATACAAAACAAGTCTTTGTTCACTGATTTGCGTATGACTGTAAAATTATCCCATCACAAGTCTGTTTAAAGTTTCTTAAATAAGGTGATAGCTGTAGATTACTGATTTCTACATGGCTTGAACAACTACCTTTGCCTTTATTAAAATTTTAAACTGACAGAAAAATGGAGGACTAAAAATATGTTTAAAACAGTAGTGTCAGTAAGTACAAAACAGTAAAAGATCTTCAAAGAAATGGATACTAAGTAAAATTTTTAATGAGAACTTAAATTCTTCACATATTTAAAGAGTACACACACCTTACAATCATTTCACAGAGAGCTTTGAGTTATTTCTAAAATACAGATAATCTTACAACACTATAATGTAGACTTGCCAGGTTTTAAGCTAGTTATACATAAAAATGGGTTTTGAAATTTACAGTGGCCAAATTATATTTAGAAGCACCAAACTTCTTCTTAGCCATCATAAGAGTAAATGAAAATAAACATTTGTATAATGCTTATTTATTCAGCAAATATTTATCAAGTGCCTTCTTCACCCAAGGCTCTAGGGATACAAAAAAGAAAAGCATTCATAGTACTACTTCTCATGATACTTAAGTTTAGCAGCTGAGATTAAACAAAATGATTACTCCATTTACTACTGAATTATAACTGTGGTAAGAGGTATGAAGTATAATTCTTATAAACAAAGGCCAAACATGTAAGCTTAATCTTCCATGAACCCTCTGAGCATGTGTAGCAGTCATTTTCTAGCACTGTTATTAACACATTATTTTAAAAGTTAACTTTAGAATGTTTGATTAAAATTGTCTATATTTTTGCTTATTTGCCCTTGATAGAATTGCCACCTAAAAATCAAGACACTATACAGAAACTACAAAGATGAAAATATGTTTTCTGTCTAAAAGTAACTTATTTAGTTCAAACTAAGCCAACAGAATCTAAAGATACTAATTTTATATTTTGAAATACAGTACTTTATCTTTTTAGAGCAGATTTAGGTTCACAGTAACACTAAGTAGAGATACAGCAAACTCCTTTATACCCTCTGCCCACATACATGCACAGCCCACCACAGCACCATTACACTAGAGCAGTGTATCTGTTACCATCAGTAAACCTATGCCGATATCACTATTAGCCAGAGTCCTGTTTGTACTAGATTTCAAACTACAGATTTTAACAAGTGTATAATGCCACTGATCTACCACTACAGAACCATACAGGGTAGGCTTTACTGCCCTAAAAGTCTGTGTTCTACTTTCTTCCCCTCTGCCTTTCCTAGACTGTCATCAACTTGGAATCATATAGTATGTACCTTTTACAGACTGGCTTTTAACAATGCATTTAACATTCCTCCATCTTTTTTGGGGGGGAGAGGGATGCTCTGATAACTTTTTAGCACTCACAAATACTCCATTATCTGAAATACATTTATCCATTTGCCTACTGGGGAACTAAATTTTCAATTCATTTGGACAAACAGTAAAGAGTGCAATTGCTAGACTATATGGTCAACTTTTATTTTGTAAAAGTTTACATAGCAAATGTAAGCACGGTATCTTCATCTTTACATTTTTCTAAAGTGTTTTACTATACAAATGATTGGTTCTTAAATATCATTTAAGCACATTTTAAATAAGTACATATATCTGAAAAGTAAAATATGCAACATATTCGATAATATTTTTCATGTTGAAAGCAGGATAATTAATTTCCAAATCTGAGTAGAGGGATTACTCTTAAAAACTTGTAGTTTTTTGGTAGAAAATGAAGAAATGTCTCTGCCAAGAGTCAGCATCCTCACAAGAGTACAAGAGACTATTTCTATCCTTTCTTCTGGAAACTCTGCTAATATCAATCAGTCAGCATTTCCAAAGCACCTGAAGATTGCCTAGCTACTCTCTCTGTATTTTAGTTTAATACAAAGGTACAACATTAGTATATAAAAGTATATCCTTGGAGATGAAGAAAAAGAGTATGTATTTAATACTTTAAAAGAAACCATCACTAGGCATGATACCAGAAGAAAATGTACAGAATAGAGAACAAAGACAAGTCACTATGATGGTCCTAAATGAAGATGTCTTGGTGGAAATACTTAGACCTACTGTCTTGTGGGAACAGTCAGAAGGTAAAATGGATATAAACAGGTGACCATATGCCTTTTTGTTTAGAAGTCTGTATTTATGCCTATTGTCCCACATTAACAGCTCTCTCCTTCCATCAAAAGTACCCAGTTTAATCTATGAGTTATATTGTCTACTTGTGAAAAAACTGAACAATTTCTCTCTAATTCACCTTTTGTATGTATTCTCCCAAGAGGAGCAAATAAGAAAAGAATCATTAGCCAGAGGATCAGTATAACGCTAAATAGCAACAAACTATACAAAAACTCTTAAGAGAGAACTGAGACAAGAATTTCAAAATTCCTGAATAGTCAAAGGGACTAAGGTCTAACACCGAAGCGAAAGGAACACAAGTCAGGTTTCTGTTTTTGTTTCTTAAATTTTAATAGGCTGAAACAAAGCAAGGTTATTCATTGAGAATGAGGGGAGGAAACAGGCATTGGACACTTAATGTACAGTTTAGGAGCTGATGTGCAATTAAGCTCCTGGAAAGGCTGGATGTTTTCAATGAAGCTACAAAGTGTAAAAGAGCTGAGATTATGAAAACTAATGTTAATAGTCATGGATCATGGAATCTCAGCTTGGAAACAAATATGAAGGCATACAAAACAGATAAAGTGATACAGTTAACGGTATGGAAAAGTTAAATATAACCATTTATGCAGATCATTCAAATGAAAGAAAAAAAGATTCTTAGAAATACAGATAGCAAAGAATAAAGAAGTCTAGATTTTAGATACACTGTACAAAGATACTAGAAATCACTAAGAATGATTACCAGAATAACAGGCAGAGAAAAGATTGGAAACAGCTGTTAAAATTATCAGTGGATAAGAGTGATCACTACACAAGGAAGAAAAGTAGAAAACAGTGACTGATGTCTAAATTCTTAGGAAGAGGAAGAAGGTACACCTATGATACGTAAAGGAGGGTGTTAACTGCACCTGTTGGTCTTGTGGTACATGGGGTGTGACAATGAACTTCCACTTTTTGTATGGAATGTAGAAAAAATGGTATTCTCAGGGAAATGTCAAAATTCCTTGAGAGAAGAAAAGAAGAGATGAACTATCAACAAAGGAGGTCATGGATTACAAACTGAAAGTTCTTAAGTAGAGAGTAAACAGCATTTCTGTGGTTAGAGACAAATGTAAGTTTAAAACATATTAGGGATATACCAGGCACACAGGATAAAGACATGCATTAGAGGGATCTAGAAAGTTTGAATTCCTGAGGCTAAAACAAATGTAGACCTATAATTAGTTCTGATGATACATTTGGTGGAACAGTAAGTAAAGGATAACCAGGTAAATTTAGCCATCTACCTGTGGGTGGTTTTTAGCAATTTGCTGAAGACAGTGTTGTTATGAGAGACAAGGTATGGGAACCCAGTGTCACCTATTAATTTGAGGGGCTTTTGGGTTCCTCGCTTCAGTGTTGTGATTTAAAGATACTGAGATCGGTGGTTCTTAAAAAAGTGGATTGCTTGCACTTATAGTGAAATTAGACAACAGCATTTGCTGAATGCTTAAATGTGCTACACTACCCTATTTTCTGAAATTCTTAACTATTTAAATTTGCCTATAGATTATCAAAGCTTAGCAGTATAAAGTTATAGTACTAAACAATTGTAACATAGCACTTATATAGGAGATACTGGTCTAAGTATATTATATATATTAAATCACTGAATAGAAGTAAATCAATGAAATTGATACTAGTATTATCTCCATTTTGGGAATAATATGTCCAATGCATAGCGCTAAAATTAAATCCTTTATAGTTCACAATATACCTGGTTTTGAACAAACAGCATTCTTTTTATATAAATTAGCTTATATATTTTTTCTCATGAGTAAATATTTTTTCCTGTATTTCAGAAAAAAAGCTTTTCCTTTAAGCAGATTATCTGACTCATGTGGCTACCATTTACTCTCATGAAAATTTTATTATTCTACTTCAATTCTGACACATTAGTATGTCTATTCCATTCACTTCTAGGAATAGAACTTTGGTGCCTTCAGCTTAATTTGGTATCTCAGGAATTTGGGGGAACCTTTATAAGTATAATGATTTATATTAGGAATTTTCAAGTAGTTCAGATTACATAAATAGTCACTGAATATACATTTGAAGTGACTGAACACTTTACAGCCACTTTAAATTTATATTACTACTGTCATTAATAAACACAGACCGGGGATTTAGCTCAGTGGTGTAAGTGTCTGCCTGGCAAGCATGAGGTTGAGTTCAATCCCCCGTTAAAAAAAAAATAAAGGCCAGAGATATCATCAAGATTAAACTGTTCATCTAATTAATCAGCAAAATCTAGTAGTACTGGTTTGAAGTCCTTAAAAACCATGCTGAGTATAAAAGCTGGTCCTAGATTGAATGTGAGTACACATCGCTGGGGATTTAGCTCAGTGGCATAAGTGCCTGCCTGGCATGTGCAAGGTCATGAGTTTGATCCCTGGTACAAAAACACAAGAATATGAGTACACATAAGTGATGCTAAATACAAGACCAGGAGGGATGCTGAGATAAGGAACTAAGGAGGGCTTAATTATGAGATCATTTATTCTGTATTATTAAAATTAAAGCCATAAATAGTATGAAGAACAAAGCAAAACAAAAAACACCAAAGTAAACAAAGCCACTTGAAACTCATCTTAATATTACAAATACAGGTACCCAAAGGGTATCAGATTAGGTATATTTTGGAAGGCTAAAGTTATAGGCTACATTCTAGGTGCCTGAAGTAGAAATTAATCGATTTCATAAATGCTGACTGAGAACCAAGAAGCTAAGTCCTGCAGAAGTTTGTAACCATCAAGTTTCTTTATCATTCAAAAATATTCATGGTATCCAAATAAATTCCCAATACAGAGAAGAATCTGGTAGATAATCTTAGTTATGAACAGAAATATCTCCAATAGACAATCAATTTAAATGAATCTGCATTTTGTTTGTAGCAGACATGTGGGGCAGTATTAAAACACAGCATACTAATAAAATCTGACTTGCTATCAACTCTCCAACCTGCTAACAGTATCATCCAGCCTAGTAAGAAATAATTAGATTAAATAATTAGATTAAAAGTTATTTTCTGGTCAAGCCTTAAAAACCAGTATTTCTGACAATACCAGAATAGGAAATTACTATTTATCAGTACAGACAAAAATACTACCACACTATCATATTCAGAGATAAAGAGTACATGCTCAATAAATTACAGTATGACATTTCATTAATCCATTTTGTTTCTTACAGTATACAACTTCTGGTGCTAGAGAATAAAACTAGCCGTTAGTTTGTAAGAGAAATAGAAAAAGTTGCTCCAGCATCAACTAAGATCCAAATATCTAAAGTTCTTAGTCTCATTATGTTTTATCCTACAAAATCAATCTCAGTGAGTTACAACAGAAGACTTATTATATAAATTATCCAACTCATCAGTAAGGAAAATGTATAAAGTGAAAAAAATGATAGTATTCCAGAGCAGGGAAAAATAGAAGTTAAAAACTCTGACCTAATGTCTGTACTTCTAGAGATAAAACCTTTCATTACAAAAGTAATGAGAAGAGCTGAGTTATCAGCAAAGAGATCTAAAATAATTAAAAACTCATTAATCTGTTTATAGAAATAATCTGAATCAAACTAGGGGTGGAGATATGACTAAAAGTGGCTTAACAAAGGTTGTGACTATTTTAGTGTGATAGGATTGCAACTTTTTGCTCCAATTCCTAAGTAACTATAATGCAACTCTGGTTTCAACAGTTTTATACGTCAATTATTTCTCCTGTCTTTTCATTTGTAGGGCCTTAGGATAAATTACAGATACATCCATAGTATGCATATATAGTATACACACACACATATATATTACATATATAGTAGTATATTTACATAAATCATATATCAAGTTTTTAGGTATTTTTCTTATTGATAGATAATTTACTATTAACTTACAACAAAAATGACACTAATTTTTAGTCCTTGCATCCTTTTTTTGATATATGTAATGGCAGTAAAAACTGAACTACAATCTTTGGGTAATATTCAATTTAAACCAATTATTGTCCCTCAAAGTCTTAAGTCTTCTCAGTGTCTACATGTGAAAAATGATTCTCTCTGTCCCAGAAATTCCATTTCTCCCAAACACGCATGAAAAATACAAAGAATTCCTTACTTTAAAAAGCTGACATTTTAAAACCAAAACAATTTAAAGACAATTTTAGTGGCTAAAACCAGTAAGGAGCTGGTACAGTTACAGTTCATATTTATTATGCTGCTTCTAATTATTTTTAAATAGGTTTAGGGAAATTTATTTTTAAAAGGTCCAAAGAAATATATATGTAGCTGCATGAATTTTGTTAATTACCAATGACATCATCTTCAACTTGTTTGTAAATCAGACTATTCTTATACTTTTATTAGTATAAACGAATCTGTTTTTTAAACTATTGATATTAACTCCATCTTATTCTACATCAAACAATAGGTGTTTTATTCAATTACTGATTTTACATTTCTCTCAAAAATAAGTAATTTATGAGATTCTTTTTTAAAATGTGGGACTTTTAGGTTTGCTCATTTCTCTGTAATGTAAAATAAGTATGAGAAAAAATGTTCCCATGATAATGTAACTGCAGTTTACTGATGCCAAATTAACACCAGATAATACATATTTATAGAATGGAAGGTCTCATGAACGCTCTTAAATAAATCAATTTAATATAATTTTAAAATAAGTAACTGCAATAGTTTTAAACTTCTATTCTCAAAACACTAAAATGGAAACATTTCAAATTATCTTGTTCTTTTACTGTTAACAGTTTCCCTACAGTTATTTCATAATACACAAAAACCAAACAAGTAGGCATTTCCATTGCTCAAACATCATAGTGTATAGCATTTCACATAGTCTAGAAATAAGATGAGCATTATTAATTTAATCTTAAACTCCCTATTAATGGGTTTATATTTTTGGAGAAATCATTCAACACAATTTGAGACTGTTTTGTTTGGCATTATATAAGAGCATAAAGGAAAATATTTTTTGTTCCCCTTTTGTGCTAAAGACCAGCAATGATGGACTAAAAACATAAATTTCTGCATATCCAAGTTTTCTGTCATACAGCTCTATTTTTAATAAGAAATCTGTACTAAGTCATTTCCCAAAGCAAATGTGAATAGAAATACATTGAAAATAATTTCAACAAGTGGTATGTTACCTGGGTGGAGCTGGTGGCTACCGAGATGCAGTCAATAAAGCTGTGTCTTCGAGTGAAAAATGCAACTATCTGCTGCCAGCGTGAAGGTTCTGGCTCAGCCTGCAGTTCATCTGATGAGCCCTTTTTGGCCCAGTGTTTCTGCTTTGGGCCTACTGAACCATGGCTAGAGCTAGTATTCCCTCCTCGGCTGGCACGAGAGTACAGAAGTGTGTTGTTTCCGAAAATGTAATTCATCTCTGCAGCCCTGCAGGTGGTTGCCAAGCAGTCTTACTTCTTTACCAGCTGCTGAGTGGTGAATGGTCGGTTAAAAACTGCAGCTAGAATTACAGCAGCATCACTTGTAGATCAGAGAAAATAAAAACCTTGAGAAATGATGCTCATTTTCTCTGTAGTTTCTTCCTATGAAAGACCTTGTATCTTCCCACTGTACCTGTTAGCTATATGATGGCTGAGTTATTTTTGCAGACAAGAAAGACGACATAAGGTGGATTTCTCTCTCGTGATTATTTTTTCACCAGCATCTGCAGGAACCAAAAGCTGTTCTTTTGTTAGCTGATAACTAGACGAACTGAAATCCAGGAAGTGAGGTCGATTAGCAGGTGAAGAAGGATGTTACAAACACTGGACTACCGAGACCCTTTGGGGCTGTCTGATTTAATGTACCGGGTGGAAAAACCCTGGATACTAAGTTTCAATCACAGTCTGTAGTAAAATCCAATGGCATCTTCACTGCTTACATAAATTATAAATATGAACTGAATTTAAAAATACAAGAGGCTCTTTCTGCCAACAGTGCTGAATGTTAAAATAATTTCACTAAAAGAAACTTTGTTATTCACATACAAATTATGCCACCACAACCAATCTTACATTATGTAGCATTATTTTTAAGCTTTAGAAGGTGTTATCTAAGCTACCTATGTTAAACTCTAAGCATTTATTCCTAGGGAGAAATCCATCTGTAATGTAGCATGGTTATTTTATGTAATATGTTGATTTCTAATATTTTGATAATTGAGTCTGGAGAGACAGATGAATCAGCAAAATAAATATGCCTTCTGGAATAGTTAAAGCCTAGCTAAGAAATTATTAGAATCTTCCCTCTAGCATATTATACTCACTAAGATTACAAGGTTATGAATTTAGAAAACTGAAAAAGAACAGTGATAGGTTTTATTTGTTTTATAAGTAGTGAAATATGTTTTATACTACTCTAGCTTACAAAACAATGTTGTTTGATGCTACACAAACATTTTCCAGCATCTAGTCTCTTAGTTTGGTCCTTGAACATAGTAGTTTATCTCAGAATTATTTAGGGTGCTACCTAAAAAGCTCAAATGACTCCCCCAAAGCCTTTTTTGGTAAGAGGAATAGAATGCAAGGTCTTACGCTTGGTAGGCAGGTGCTGTACCACTAACTATATTCCTGGTCCCCTATAGTTTTTCTTCTTGGTACCGGGGATCAAATTCGTGACCTTGCGCTTGCCAGGCAGGCGCTTATGCCGCTAAGCTAAATCCCCGGCCCTCCCTAAGTGATTCTTAAGCACCTGAAAGTTTGAGAACCAGCCTGTATTCTTAATATTATGCTATATTAGTTTATATTGAAACAATAGTGGTTTTAAAACCTTACATGAAACAAAACCATTACTCTACTTGATAATTCACTAACAGTTGAATATTTCAATTTTTAAGCCCATACAAGCTCAAAATGTCAGTCTCAACTCATTAATGGGTTATTTTTTCAGATGTGGACAAATTCTTACCTATGTGCTTACCAGCATCAACTAGATGCAGCCTACTAGAAAGTGAACTACACTGCAAACTATAACATGGGGTCTACTGCAAATCTAGCTTAGTAAGAAAAGATGTTCATGCTATCTCTATCTCAGTCCTCCCTAAGATATAATGACATATATTCTAAAAAAGGTTGGGAGCCATGTGAGACTCTTGGGATAAGATGTTTTGTGACAGAGATGGTAACAAAGTTTCATGCTTTTGCTGAAGGACTGTGCAGGCAGTAGCTGGTGATTTATGGTCCCAAACAGATTGGTTCTATTTAACTGGAAGCAGGAGAATATAGAAAAACACTAAACATAGACAAAGAACCGAGAATTTTCCCTAAAGGGAAAAAAGAATTTTAAAGTTCTAGAAAAAAATTAGAATTTTACTTTGGGTCAGATACATAATAAATAACAGGCTATTATGGTTTACACTTGTGTTGTACTTTAAGTATTTGGCACCAACATTTATGCTCTGATCCATACATTTTGATGAAAAACCAGGAAAAGGAAAAACAAAACAGAATACCCTAGAACTGATACAGGTTTTGTTATTCGGGATTGGAATGAGGATACCAAATGCAAATGTTGAATACAAATCTCTTGCCGTCTAGCTACAAAAAGTATCAACAGATAGATTATTAAGCCCTTAGTAAACACAGATTTAGTCAAAGGTGAAAGATAAACTCTACTACAACAAAATTTAAATTCAAATATAGAAAAGCCTGAGAAACCTATTTAAAATAATGAATTAAAAAATACATAACTGAAATCACAAACAGAATCACTATTAGCATTTCATATAATACAGCTTTTGTTTAGTTTTTCACCAAAATTATATAAAGTATGTTTTTAGACTAAACAATAGGAAAAAGCTTAAATGAGTTATTTTGTATCCTCACATATGACTATGAAGTTTGCAGTTGTCAAAAAGATATATTTTATAATCTTAAATGCAAGACAGTCCAAAATTTGTTAATGCTGTATTATTCACAGTTTCAAACTCACAACTTGACACAGAATCTATTAAGTATAATGAAAAGCAAGTATTAAATAATCTTATTGATAAATTTAAAAAGGTTTACAGAGGAAAGGAAAAACTATGCTAAAACTAAAATATTAAAAAAAATTAACAACTACAAAACTAAACACTATAAAAGCAACATAATGGGCACTTTTCTTACTCTTTTAACCATTATCATCTAAGCTGTTAAATTTTAAAGCACAACACCTCCTCTAGATAAGACTGGTCTGAGAATATCAATAAGAACATGTACTGTTACAAAAACTTAAAATACTGTAATACACAAATCCTTCTGTATGAGCACCATCTAGTGGTCAAATTGTAAACAAATTATATGCTAATTTTAGTATGCCAGGGTCATCCACAAAGTTAATTATAATAAAAAAAATTTTTTTGTATGCTCCAAGGACGTGGAAACAAAGGTGAATTTAAAAGGTGCTCACTGTTTACTTGAAATGGGAAGAGTCTACTCTTGTAGCATTCAATCTGAAAGGCTCATATTTGTGTATGCTCATTGTTCTTTCCATTTCTTATAATTTTTGAAAAATTTAAGCACTGTTGGCAATTTCACTGTTTAATATTCTTACTACTATTAAATGCAATGTCTAGGATAAAAGATACACTAACTTAGAAAAATTACTTCCTCATATACTTTCTCCTGATTTCAAGTCCCTCTTAACAATGTTCACTTTGCACATAATTGAACAAACTTTTCCTTGCCATTGAAGAAAAATATGAAACATGAATCTTTTGTTTCCTCAATCATCACTGCAACCTCCCATGTAGTTAGTAATACACCTATTGTCCTCCTTTCACTTCATCTAGATTTGAAACTCTTTTGAAAAAGGCTTAAGGTTTGCTTATTTGCTAAATTTACTTTCCTGACTACGTTTCCCAAGTCCCAACTAATTTTTGGCATTTATTCTCTCAATACTCTGCTTACCCTCAAATTTACCCATCCTGTTCTTTTAATTTTTGAGACAGGTTCTTGCTATGTAGTTCAGGCTGCCTTTTATGCATTATGTAGTTCAGCCTGGACTCAAACTTGTAGATCCTCCTGCCTCAGCCTCCCAAGTGCTGGGATTGATTACAGGCATAGGTTGTCTGGCTCCTATCATGTTCTTTTCTTCCATATTAGGATTAAAGAAAAAAAAAACCAACTTAGTATCACTAATTTCTTTTTTCAGATTCTTCCCAATACTGACCAGGAAGTATCCCTTTTACAAGTCTTAAATCATAAAACTGTAATTACCTCATTCTAAATTCCAAATAAATTAACTCTCATTACTATCTTATTTCTCTCATTATTCTAGTAATAATAACTACCACCTGCAGCACAACCATAACCATGGGTTACTTCACAGCATACTTCAAATAACTTCATAAGGCCACACATTAGTTAAAGATACTGGTCTCCACCTCAACCTTTTTGCATTTAAGAGGAAAGTTTCCTCAGATTGTCACCTTCTTGCAATATTTATTTATCACTTACAAACTGTATGTTTAATAAACATCCATCAAACACATGTATTTCTTGATAAAATATTCCAGCAATTTTTAAAACAAGCAGCTATTAAATGAATTTTAACATTAGCTTTTATTAGAATTGTGAAGATAAAAAAATCATTAAAGACTAAAGCATTGTTTGATTCATATTTTACTTAGTGAATCACCATTATTCAAAGATTTTTTTTCAAATTAAAAAAATTGAGACACTGAGTTCTATGGTTATCTTAATAACTTCATTCCAAACCACACTACAAAAATGGAAAAGGTCCTTGCACTGGCTTAAAAAAAAAAAGCCTGTATTTTAAATAAAATATGATTTATTGTAGAGTTTCTTATAACATTTGTTCTTTTTCAAATCTTTAAAAGCCATTAAAATTTACTTTGTCTCAAAATAAGGTATTTTTTTCGATTTTGGTTTCCTAAAAGCAAAGGAATCCTAAACATTTTATATAATACTATCCCCCCCTTCCAAGTCTGCTTTATTCCTCTATTATTTTATGAGGAAATTGCCACCTTAATCCATTCATGAAGAAATTTCAAAGGAGGCTTAATAATTCTTAAATTATGATTGTATCAGAATAGTGTCAAAAAAGTATCAAGAACTTAAAATGTTCATATGCTTTTGAACCAGTATATTTATTTGACTTGTACAAGTCTTTCAGGAAGAAATAGCCCAAACACTTTTTTAACCAAAGGCTGTTCACTACATCTTTCTTTATAAACTCGAATAAAAATGGAAATCAAAAATATCTATGACCAGATATGCCCACCAAATGATGGCCCTAATATATTATATAATAATATGTATCAAGTTTTAAACTTCTTAAATTTGAATTTGTTTAAAAAACCGGATGCATTACCTCACAAAAATATAAACACATACATATGTGAAGATGTGTATTACAACTTTATAATAAGGGAAACTTCATATATTTTAAAAAAGAAATTGATTTAGAAAAAGATAAGAGAATTGAGATAATTTCTTTCATTAGAAATGACAATCCTTGTCTATTCAGTTCCAGACAGGGCCAAAAAGCCAAAGTGGGGAGGGATCGTTTGCTGTCTTTAATAGTGCCAAAGACTTTTTGTTATACCTGTTACAAAGAATGATGCTGCTAATACCTAACAAAAGAAAATAAACTGAAAAAAACAGAGGAAGAGAATGGCCTATAAAAATGTCCAGGTTTTTAGCTGCTTCTCAGTTAATTACGACTACCACACACTAAATTACCGCTTGATCTTACCAGAATGTATCTACAAGGGTTTATATACCACTACACAAAGACTGCTCCTCAACTAAGGTGATAATAAAATGCCAGTAATTATAAAAGGTAGTATAAACAATTTCAAAAAAAGGTTAAAATCTGAAAAAGGTGTGAGTTACAATTGATGATAAAGAGTATTTTAATTTTAATACCACAATCCTTTGTCAAATATGACTATCTATAAGCCTTTGTTGAAACTGTTTATAAAAAGCTGTGAAAAATAATCTTTTATCATAATCTGTGAAAGACATAATCTGCGTGTAATAAATAACAAAAAAGCTCCTGTATATAAGGAAAAAGTATTTCAGGGAGGGAGCATAAGAATCAGTAAAGTTAGTTTTTTATTCTCTTATGGCAAGGATGTTGGAGGGATAAATGAGTCAAAATAAGGGAGCAACTGAGAATCTAAGAGAATAATATATTTTCTCTTTAAAAGCTGACAATACTCATCTTCTTCCAGGCAAAGGGCTAAATACAAAAATGTCAGAAATTTACTTTAATACACGGTGGTAAAACAGCAGTGGTGCAGAACTTGTCACAATGGTTATAGATCAGAAACAATGGAGAACTTGTAGAACTCCCAAAAGCCAGTCTGCCCCCAGTCAATTAAATTAGAATTTCCGACATTAGTAATTTTTAAAGCTCCTTAAGTGAATCCATGTCCAGCAATAGTCAAGAACCATTTCAAAAAGCAGTAAATTATTCCAGTTAGAAATTCACACCCCAAAACTGATTGGTTAGCATTTGAAAAGATCACACTTGGAGATGGCTGCTATTCACATTTCTGTTTTAAGAGCTGATCAACACTAAAGATTTTGATCATCAAAACAAAGTGGATATTCACTGATGAAAAATTAGTGGCTCATGAAATAACAAAAAGGAGTTTCATTGGCGAAATCATTGCATTCCAGTTACATGAACTGGCTAAATTAATTTACACACATTCTATCTGCAGTGAGGAAAGAACAGACTCTGAAGAAACATCTATCTGTAAGTGGTACCTCAGGTTTATTACCTACATTATCTAGAGACCCTGAGACAACATCTTGTCTCTAGAATATTTCATGTACCCAGGATGACCATTTTATGTAACAACAGTGAACTGAAGCTTCACCAGATGTAAGGAACAAACTAGAAAAAATACTTATGCATGCTGGCTCACTATTTTAATGCCTGCTTATGTCAGAATCTGCACACATACCAAATTAATGACAAAAACATCAATAAAAAGACCAAGATTTGACCTTGTATAAATTGGTTTTGGGTAATCACCAACAACCAGAATGACCAGAACCTTAAAACATCACAAACAAAATAATGATACATAATTCTGGGAGGGTTTCTGGACCAAAGAAATAGAGAAAGTCAATCAGAAGAAAACAGAGATACACTGACAAGAATATGAGACAGGATGGGGTGCTTGTACTTCAAGTGTTCTAAAGGTCTTAAATTGTTCAAAGTGAGGGTAAAAGACATTTATTGGCATCAGGCTTCTGTTAAATTAAATATGTATCCTAAATTTTCTAGGCCATTCGCGGTCTACAGGGAAGAGAACAAGAAGCCAGGTATTTCCCGAGGATCAGCATTATATGTAGGCCACAAGAAGGACAACCAGACACAAGACCCTCCCCATGCAAGGGCTCAGAGATAAGAAGTGCCAATGTTTCTCCACCACCACCCCAGTGTAAATGATAGACTGATATGGAGAAACACAGGCTGAGATGATAGCTATTGAAGTAAAATACAACTTAATGCTTACAGTGTTTAGTGTTCATTGACTTTGCATGCATAAAGCCAGTAATCTGATCATCAATTTAGAGGACAACAATATGCAGTACAGCATCTATGGGGGATTGCTTTCTAAAGGTAGTAGCCATTGTTAATTCCATACTATCTAATTTTAAAGTCTTGCATTATTTTCATTGTTTTGTTTGATTCTGTTTTGACTTGTTTGATTTTATTATATCTGATTGTATGGGCAGCTATTTCAAAGATAACAAGATATATTATGGTAGCTATTATGAAGTTACTATTATTTTGAAGTCCTGTATTGCATTCATTGTTTTGTTTTTATTGGTTCTATTCTGTTGTTTTGTTTGATTTTCCTATGTTTGATGGTATTAGCAGCTATTTTGAAGACAACAAAAGGCATTTATGGTAGCCAGTGTTGATTTCCTATTATTTTGTTTTGAAACCTTGTATCACTTACACTGTTTTGCTTTGATTGGCTTTATTTTGCTTGTTTTTTTCTCTTTAAAATAAAACAAATTTTTTTTAAAGCACCAGGTCCTGAGTTCAATCTCTGATACCCCCCAAATGTCCTTAAAATCCTATGTATGTAATAGATAATTATATTATTAATCTGTTAGTTCATCCAAAGAACAGTTTGTGGTTTAATTGTTTAATCATTTTTTCATGCCTATATCTTGTATTCTGAGCAACTACTTTGAAGATAACAACATGCAATATAGTAACTTGTTAATCTCCTATGATGTTGATTTGAAATTCTGTACCATTGTTTTTAGTCTTGTTTTTTTTTAAATAAAATTTTTAAAAATCCTAAAAATTTCTAGAATAATCACTTAAGGAAGAGTAGCATAATTAATAACTTCTTAGAAAAAATGAGATGAGAAATACAATGCAAAAGACAAAAAAGAAAGGAATCCAGTTTCCTGTGTCTGAAATACATTTCAAAAGAACTCATAAAGAAAACAAAACAAAAAACAACAGAAACAAAAGAAAATGTTAACAGATAAAACATTACACATAAAAACTTTTGATACAAACTGCTATCTAAAGAGTAATTTAGAAACTCAGTATTTTTAAAAGGCTGATAATATAATCCACAACTGACATAAGAAACTAGAAAAGATACAAAAATAATAAACTATATGAAAGCAGAAGAGAAAAAGTTAAAAATAAAAGGAGAGTCTAGAAGTATAGCTCAGTGGCATGGCGCCTGCCCAGCAAGCATAAAGCCCTGAGTTCGATTTCCAGTTCCAATAAATAAATGCAGAACTATCTCTGCTGTTAACAGTCAACTGATTTTTTTTTTACTCTAGATAGCTCTCATTTAATTTCCCAAGCAAGGACTGGATGCTTCTACCAAACACAACCTTAAATTAATATGCAGGCTATCTTATAAGAATAGCTATTTACACAGATACCTACGTATGTGTGTATTATATGGGCCCATAAACATGTATATACGTGAGCTAAGCTTGGTGGCACACAGGGTGAGGACAAGAGAGAAAACATTTTAAAAAGAGATGGTTCTATGAAAAAAAAATCTTCAAAGCTGTCCATTCTTAGACAAGAATGATTTTAAAAAATACAATCTTAAGAATAAAAAGAGATCATGTCTATCTATGTTATGAAGCTACAAAGAGATAGAAGAGTATTATGCATAACAATTTGAAAATAAATATATGAAATGGGAACGTTCCTAGAAAAAATAATCTAGCAATATTATCTGTTAATAGAAAAATCTGAAATGGTACCATAACCATTAAAAAATTTAATAGGTACAGGTAATCATCCCACAAAGAGGTAAGCCCAAGTGAAGTTTTACTAGTAAGAAATGATCTTTATGCACAATACATACAACTAGCAAAGAAATGATATTCAGAATATATATAGAACCCTTCCTAAATAGGCATAAGCCACAATATAGAAGTCTAAATGACAAATATATCCTATCTCATAGGATATCCTAAACAAGGAAAATAAACACTTAAAATCACAATGAGATACCACTTCAAAACCAAAATAAGAACATAAAGTCATTGAGAATATAAATTAAAAATTGTCACATACTGCTTTTGAAAATGGAAATTACAAAGCTAGTGAAAAATAATCTGGCATATTTTATGAAAATGTCCATATAAATATGGTGTTTTTAGCAGTACTTTTTATATTAGTAATTACCTTAAAATAGCTCAGTACAATCAAAAGTAACAAAAAATACTGAATAAAAGTTATAAAACTCAAACTTCTAAAGCAGTGAAGTTAAACAAAGCTATAAATATACTGTTGACCAAACAAATGCAAACATTAAAGAATGAGTTCATCATATAAAGCTCAAAATATGCAAAATAAATAAATATTAGTTAGAGTATAAATATGTGGCAGAACTTTATTTATAAGAAAGGGTAAACACCAAATTCAGGATTGTGGCTCATTTTGAGGGGAGACAGGACAGGATCAAGTCACATACTGGGTTTTAGAGATAACATTAATATTCAAGTGTTTAGAACTACTTCAATGTATGGTATTTAAAGTATAATAGTTATTTCTTCTGTGGTAAAGACAGTATTAGTGAGTAAAATTCATTTATAAAATATAGATTAAAAAATTTTTTTGAAATATAAAATACCCTACAACTATAGAATTAAAATCAACAAAGGGAGAAGGAGAATCTATAGGCATGAATAGGTATCTGAGCATCAGCTATCCTGAAAACATGTAATTCATAGCAGTAACATAAATATCCTACCTTTATTGGCGAAATATGAGAATGTGAAACAAATCCATGGACATTCTCAATTTCTGACAGGTTCTTCTCTGAGACATGAACCAGCTCCGGCCCTATCACCTCATTAGTGATTTGTGGGGAAATGTGGTCTTGAGGAGGAATATCTTCATCCTGATACCGGTATTTCTGTAAAGTGAAGAAAACCACTAAATTATGAGGAAGGCCTAAAAAGCAAAATAAATGTAGTTTGAATCATGGTTTGCACAACTAGTCAAATGGTATGAACAATATAAAAAGTGTATATTACAGTTCACTAGATTGATCGGAGAAAAATTGGATTCCATAGCAAAATCATGCCAATAATTTAATAAAAATCATTTGAGTAGTAAAAAAGCCCTCAAAAATAGATGAAATAGAAGCCTGACTGTTCATCTACCCATCTACACAAACTTAACTGAACCACCTATCTCTAAAATATGGCTGTTTAAATGAAGTTTACATGAAAAATCAAGTTTACTTAGCTAAAGTAGTCTGTTGTTTTCTTTTTTGGTACTGGGAATTAAACTCATGACCTCACACTTGCCAGGCAGGTGCTATGCTGCTGAACTATATCCCTGGCCCAGACTGGTTTTCTTATTCTATTAACTTGTAAAAAAAAAAAAACAACCCAAAAACTGAGGAGGGGGGAGACAGCCATTTTAATCTCTAAATGAAATCAGTTCAGTAGAAATCAGCATTTTTAACCAACAAAATAATTTATATGACACCCATGCACTTCTATTTAATCTATTTTTAAAAGATTAACATAGTTTTAATAAAGTTAAAATCCTCACATCACACATTAAATTATAGTTATAGGAAATAAAAGAAAATATTACACATACTCCTCAAAGGCTGGGATGATCTATGCATGAACACAAAATCAAAACAGATAAAATGTAACATTGTCCCCTTCTCATTACCCCCAAATAAATTCATCTATAAAGCAAAGGCACAAATAAGGAACCACAGAAAATCAATTTTAAAGCAATAACCAAAGGATTATTGGCTAGCAAAGCTGCTCTTAGAAGAACAGTCTACAACCATGAAAGGATATTTTAAAAGTCATATGTGCCAGTAAGTAAATTTAAAGGGGGAAAAAATGCGTAACTTGATTAATCAGCAAAAAAATTATAGTGCTATTCATAGCACTCAGATATGGCATGAATCATCACATTTGTGGTAAAGGTGTCTTTCTGGTAGGCAGTTGGGCAATATGATTCAAAAGCCCAGAAAATGTTTTTACTCCTTGATTCAGTACAATTCCACTTCTAGGAGCTGATCTTAGAGACAACACTGGTGAAAAACACAAATATTGGTTTTGTATAGAAAAAAGCATATACTTCTAAGATATACATATACAAGAATATGGACTGCTAAAAGTTACATCTTGCATTTTTAAAACATCATCATTCTGTGAAATGGTACAAATGCATAGAAAACTACAATCTGATTTATAGTGGCTACCCTATTGAAGATTATATAAGAAAATCTGTTTTTACATGTAAATCTCAGTAACTATCTTAATAGCAGATATATAAAGAAGGAAATTTAAGTATCGCTTTGAAACTTCACAGGTACTCCACAACTTTGTATGTATTTCTGGGAAAGATACACGTATGAAGACACTTGCTATGGTACAATTTGGAAAAAAGAAAACTGAAACAAACTATAATACATCTACCCTTGGAAACATATAGAAATTGGATAGAAATCTATAAAGGGTAAAGACATAAATTATTGAATGAAAAAAGCATGTTTGAATACTACATAGATCTGTTTATATAAATAAAATTATACACAAATATATAAATATACAAACATACACAGTTTGAACATTTTTTAAACAAAGCAAGTTTCAAATATCTTTAAATCTGTAAGTTTTCCTTTGATCTCTACTTTTATGTCTTATAATTAATGAAACAGACACTGGACTTGTAAGGTTCTCAGTAAAATCACTACCTACTTCAATGTGGTATTTTGGCTCCTATTATTTCCTGCAAATTGGCAGAGGAAGGTGCAATAGCTTGACTATTCTCAAATTCAATTCTCTTACTAGACTAGAGGTGGTGCTATGTTTTTTTGATCAGGAAGCACATAATATCTGATCATCTCTTTTAGGGATGTTAGCAGCTCTTGACATTCAAAGGCTCAATCCATTCATTTGAATGTTGCTAAATGGTGACAACCTAATCTTTTTTCACTAATCAGATGGAACAGATGTATAAAGGTATACTTCACCTATCATCTGGTTACCTGCCCATATGGTTCACACAGCAGTAACAAAAAACACATGAAACGAAATAAAACAGAACACTTACATTTCTCCCTTTCTTGACTTGTTTTCAAGACAGACAAAAACCTGGCTTCCTATCATACTCCTAAGGTGACCACTTGCTATACATAATATTTTTTTCAGTGCAATCCCTATAAAAATTTCACCTCGATCTCCCTGACCCAAAACAACTAAGTTGATCTTAAATATTCATATGGAATTGCAAAGAACACAAAACAGTCAAGATAAATCTTGAAAAAGAATAGACTCCTAAACTTACTACAAAACTACATTAATCAAGACTGTCATACTGGCAACGTAAGGACACGTATACACATTTGCAGTAAAGGTCTCTTTCCAGTAGGCGGTTGGGCAATATGATTCAAAAGCCACAAAAGTTTTTATTTCTTGATGAACAGAATTAAGAGTGGCACAGAATTAAGAGTCCAGGAAACAGATCCTTCTATTTATAATCTACTGATTTTTGACATGTGTGCCAAGATAATTCACTGAGGGAAAGAACAATCTTCTTAGCAAATGATGCTGGGACAACTGAATGCAAAAAATAAAATAAAATAAAATCAGACCCCTTTTTTTTTTTTTTTATCGGTACCAGGGATCGAACTCACGACTGCCTGCTTGCAAGGCAGGTGCTTATGCCGCTGAGCTAAATCCCCAGTCCCCCAGACCTGTTCTTTACATCATGTACAAAAATTAATATAAAATAGATCAAGAACAAAATATAAGAGCCAAAGATACTCTTAGGCTAAAACTAAATATGAATCTTTGTAACCCTGGATTAGGCAGTATTTCAGATGTGACATCTTGAACATCAACAATCAAGAAAAATAGATAAATTGGTATTTATCAAAATGAAAAAATTTTATCAAAAGGCATTATCAAGAAAATGAAGAGATACACACACAATGGGACAATATATTTACAAATAATATATTTGATAAAAGTATAGTATCCAGAATATGTAAGAAACTTACACACTAACAAAAAACAGCTAGGCGTGGTGGCATATATCTTTGAGGCAAGAGGATTGCTTCCAGTTTGAGACCAGCCCGGTTTATATAGTTAGAGACCCTTCTCAAAAGTCAAAACTAAAGCCAAAACCAAAAAAGAATAGAACATTCACAAAACAAGATAAGACAACAAACAAATTTTAAAACAGCCTGAAGATTTAAACAGACATTTTCTGAAAGATACACAAATGACCAGTAAGTATATGAAAAGACATTCAATACTACTATCAGTCTTGTTCAACAGAAATACAAACCAAAACCACAATGATATATTACTTCACGTCAAATAGAATGACTATAATTAAACAAAGACTGACAATGAACATGTGTGAACCCCATATATGGGGACAGGAACGTAAAGTGTTGGGAAAAGTCTGACAGCTCCTCAAAAAGTTACAAAGAGCTATCACATGATGTGGCCACTGTACTCCTAGGTAGATATAAGATAACTGAAAATAAAATATTCATATAAAAAAAGCTAGATCCAAGCCTCTCCCCATGAGCCAGTACCATTTGTGGATCGGGGGAAGAGAGAACAATGGCTGCACCAGCAAACAAGTTTAGACTGGGAATCATTACCATGCTTGGGCTATCAGAGAACTGGAAATGGCCAGACCCCAGCCCCTTCCAGTGCATGGGCTGGCAAATAAGAAGCACCCTCCCATCCCTGGTAAGCAATGGGGTTATCCAGAGAAATACAGACTGTGATGATAGCTATCAAGGTAAAGTACAATTAATGCCTGTGGTGCTCTGGTGTTTTACTAACATTGCAGGTCTATGGCCAGTGGTCTTATCATGGGTTCAGCGGAAATCCATATACAGTATGGCACCTGTAGGGGGGATTCCCTTCTGAGGGTTGTAGCCATTGTTGTCTCCCTATAGTCTTGTTTTGAGGTCCTATATTGTTTCCATTGTTTTGTTGGGTCAGATTTTATTCTTTTTTTGTTTTGTTTGATTATGTTAAATCTAATGGCTGAAGAAGCTATTTCAAGGATAGCAAGATACATTATGGTAGCAATTTTGGATTTACTATTAGCTTGTTTGAATTCTGTTATGGCATTCATTGTCTTGTTTTTATTGTTTCTATTCTATTCTGTTTGGTTTGATGTTTACTATGTCTGAAGTTATCTGAAGCTATTTTGAAGACATCAAAAGGGATTATGGTAATGACAGCATAATATTTTGAAGCCCCATATCTCTTATACTGATTTGTTTTGATTGGTTTCATTGTTTTATCTTCTTTAAAATAAAAAAAGAAAAAAATCCATACAAAAACTTGCGTATAATGTTCATAGCACCAAAGCAAAAATAACAAATGCCCATCTATTTATGAACAATTAAGACATGATAAAGTCTACAAAATTGAGTATTATCCAACCATGAATAAGAATGAACTGCAGTAGAAAAAATATTCTGTATCATATACTGTTCCATGTACGTACTCCACTATATTTCACTATTTTCAAAAAAGAATAAGTAGCATAAATTAGTGATGAGGTTTAATGTGAATTTTGAAAACAATACCAATCTAGAACCCAATTTCAAATTTCAACTAAACTTAAAGTGCTTGATGATTACTGTCCAAGTTTATACATTCAAGGAATAAATACAACTTAAGATGCTGATATAAGTGTTTTAAATGTTTGTTAAAATTCAAGAATAAATGCCAGAATAAAAATGAAAGGACATGAACACAGATGGACACACTCACACACACACACAAATTAGGAGAAGAAATTTAAATAAAACACAAAAAACTTGGAAATAGAAAAAGTTACAAAATGGGAGGGAAAAGTTGAAACAATTACATGAAACTATGATAAATGTAAGATGAAAAGTATTTAGTGGTGATCACAACAGATGTAAACGTGTCTACATTTAATTTCTATCAAGTTACTGCCGTTTTCTTCTATTGTTGTAGCTTTTAAATGGCTTTTTTTTAACCTGTAAGTCTTTGTATCATCGTTACTGCAGTTCATTTTCTCTGAGTTGTAGTGCGAATGAAGCCCTCCCCACCCCGGCAAAGAAGACTGGACACTAAGACTCTCAACTATTATACTGAGAAGGTTGAAAAGGGGTATAAACACCAAACATAACCAAACCCAATGACACATCACAGAGAGAAATCATCTAACAGATCTTCACAACAGTGACAAAGCTTTTCTACCACAAGTAATCTTCAACCCTCACCACAAAAGGAATGAAAACATGAGAAAACAAGGCAACAAAGTATCGCCAAAAACTGTTAACTCCCCAGAAAACTGAAGAACACCAAAACCAGCATGTTTGAGAGATCAAAGAAGAAACATATAACAAATTTCTAAGATGCTCAGTGAGCCTAAAGAGAATTTAAATAAGCATAAACGATTTAGTAACACAGTGAGCTTAAAGGTCAAACAATAAGCTCACTGAGTTGAACAAAATATATGAATGACCATTTTGGTAAACAATCAAAAGTTATGAAA
Source organism: Hydrochoerus hydrochaeris (assembly GCA_004027455.1). NCBI lineage: Eukaryota > Metazoa > Chordata > Mammalia > Rodentia > Hydrochaeridae > Hydrochoerus > Hydrochoerus hydrochaeris. Next base: position 52,732 of record PVLA01010791.1, read on the forward strand.
ATAAACCAAGCAGAAATCCAGGATATAAAAATTTCAATTAAGCATAGGTAACAAGTTCAACCAATGTGAAAAAAAGTGTCAGAACCTGAAGACAAGGTTGACATAGTAGATTATGTATGTTCAATGATAGCCTTCAAATGAGACATAGTGGGGAAATTCAATACCCTACTCTGACAATTAGATCAAATGGATAAAAAATTAACAAAGGACTTTCAATACAGATTTCTATATCCTACAAAATTAGCTCTCAAAGTTGACAGGAAAAGAAAAAAATTTCTATGACAAAGAAATCATAAATAAGTTTATGACCACTAAACCAGTGCTGCAGAAGCTACTTAAAGGGAGACAAGAGACATGGAGGCCATCAGCACAAACAGCTCAAAGGAAAGTATACAGGGAGAATAGTTAAATGAAAGGGAAAAAAGGAATCAGTACTGGAAAACCAATGCAATTACAGGATTCAGTAAATACCTTACAATGATAATTTTCAACATCAATAGTCTTAATTCTCCAGTCAAAAGACAAATTGGTTCAAGAAACAAAATGGAACCATATATTGCTTATAGGAGGCACATTTCATCCAAGGTTGCTGAGGAAGCTCACAGATAAAGGTAAAAGGATGGAAAATGATATGAAAGAAAGCAGGAGTAGCTACGATATTTTGAGACATAACAGACTTCAAATCAAAGCTGATCAGAAGAGAGAAAAAGGGCTACCTCATAGTGATAAAGGAAACAATTCAACAGGAGGATATAACAATTGTAAATATCTATGCACTCAGTTCTGGACATAAAAGGACTGATAAGACGATAGTCCAGTCATAGTGGGGAAATTTAATATCCTACTCTCACAATTAGGTCAACCACACAAAAAATGACCAAAGAAACAGAAGACTTTGACCACACCATTGAACAATGGACATTACAGATATCTACACAGTATTTTATCCCACAACAATAGAACACACTATTTTTAGCAGCAGCACACAGAAAACACACTATGTTCTAGGCCAAAAGAACTGAAATAATCCTTTATATATTAACACAGTAGGATGAAGAGAAAATTAGCAGCAAAAGAAACCACAGAAATTATAAATACATGAAGATTAACACATTACTAAACAGATTGTAGAAGAAATTAAGAAACAAAAAGTTTCTACAATCAAATGACAACAGAAGCACAACACGCCAAAATATGGAACACAATGAAAGTAGTTTTAAGGAAGTTTATAACTTTGAATGTACACATTAAAAGAATTCAGTGAACACAAATAATAAGAATGCATCTCAAAGTCCTAGAAAAACAAGAGCAATCCTCCAACATTAAAAGAAATGAAATTATAAAGATCAAAAGAGAAATTAGTCAAACTGAGACTAAAAAAAAAATACAATCTCTGAGAACAAAAATGGTTCTTTGAAAGAATAAGACTGATAAACCTTTAACCAAATTTCCCATCAAAAGGAAAGAAAAACCCATTACCAATGCAATTAGAAATGAGAAAGGCACTACTAAAGTGATACCACTGAAATATGATGCATTTTAAGAAATTACTTTAAAAACTTACATTCCAATAAATTGGAGAACCTAGAAGAAATAGGGAAATTTCAAAGACACATATTAATTACAAAAATTCAACCAAGATAAAACTCCGAGTAGATTAAATAAAAGGCAACAAATTGTAGGCAGTAATAAAAATCCTACTAACAAAGAAAATCCAGGACCATACGGATTCACAACAGAATTTTAGGAAGCTTTAGGAAGAGCTAAAGCCAATACTTTTCAAACTCTTCAATGAAACTGAAAGGGAAGGAGTACTGCCAAACTATTTCCTGGAAGCTAGCATTAATTACCCTGGTAACAAAACCAGTCAAAGAAAAAAAAAACCCATTGACCAATCTTGTTAATAAACATAAATGCAAAAATCCACAACAAAGTATTGGCAAACAATGCAACAAATCATTAAAAAGATCACATATGATGATCAAGGATGGTTCAATATATGCTAACAGTAGGTGTAATGCATCATACAAACAGATGAAAGGACAAGAATCACACCATCTCAACAGTTGCAGAAAATCTTTGACAAAATCTAACACCTATGAATGACAAAAGAAACAAGAGGAAGTATGCAAATGTGGACATTAAGCAAAACACATGTGAATAATTAATGAGTCACAGAAAAAAATTAGTTCCTAAAAGCAAACAATAGAGACAGTAAACTATGAGAACTTATGATATAATGAAAGCAGTTATAAGAGCAAAGTTTATAGCTATAAATGCTCACATCAGAAAAACAGAACAAGCCTAAATAAATAGCCTAATGGTGCATCTCAAGGTCCTAAAAAAAAAATCCAGATCCAATACTAGAATAAGAAAATTATAAGCACATAGCAGAAATTAATAAAATTGAGACCAAAAAAATCAAAGAACCAATGGATGGAAGAACTGGCTTTTTTTTTTTTTTTGTACTGGGATTGAACTCATGACTGGGCGCTTGCCAGGCAGGTGCTTATGCCGCTGAGCTAAATCCCCGGCAAGAATTGGCTTTTTGAAAGAATAAACAAAATAGACAAATCCTTACCCAATCTTACCAAAAGTGGGAAATAAAGAGATCCCTATCAGCGCAGTAGAAATGAAAAAAGTGAAATCACAATGCATACCACTGAGATCCAGGATTCTATTCTTAGTAACTACTTTGAAAACCTGTATTTAATACATATGAATCACCAAAACTGAACAAAAAAAGATGTAACAATTCAATAAAAGGCAATGAAATTAAAGTAGTAATTTTTAAAAACGACAAAACCCAACAAAACAAACAAACAAAACAACCTATCATCTTGAAAGGAGAAGAAAAAAAAAAAAAAGTCCAGAACCCAATGGATTGATTCACCAGTGAATTCTAAAGAACTTCAGGGAAGATCTAATGTTAATATTCCTCAAACTCTTTAATGAAACTGAAAGGGAAGATATACTGCCAAACTCATTCCTGGAAGCTTCATTACCTTGATATCAAAACCAGATGACAAGTCAACTAAAAAGAGAACTATAGACCAATCTCCTTAATAAATATAGATGCAAAAATCCTCAACCAGATACTGGTAAAGAGAATGTAACAAATCATTTTTTAAAAATCATACTTCCTAACCAAGTTGGCTTCATCCTAGGGATATAAGAATGAGTCAATTAATTACATAAACAGAAGCAAAAGGACAAAAATCACATAGTAATCTCCGCAAACACACAAAAAGGCCTTTGACAAAAATCCAACATCTTTTCATGATAAACACCCTGAAGAAAATAGATATAGAACAACTTATCTCATTCTAATAAAAGCCATTATTGTTGGAGACCACTAAGAAGCAGCTCTGCACAGGATTTAAAATTAACTAATTGGCTTCCTATGTTTATCTGTGAGTCTGCCCCTTGCCTGGGATGGGAGCTGATTCATAGTATGTGAGCCTCCATGAAATCACTGGTCTTGGCTGAGGCCTGTAGTGACCTATGAGGCCAGAGATACCTCAAAGGGCAAGATAAGGCCACAGCTGCGGACACTTGGCTCAAATATCAATTAAGTAGATAGAGACTGTAGCTGCAGGAATTATTCCTACAGTCTCACTCCTACCCTGTCTTCATGATAAGACAGTTCTACTAAATTGACTTGATTCATTACTTAGAGACGTCCTTGAAGTGACTCCCACGGTCCTGCTCATTGCCTGTACATTCCTCAGTTTCCCCACCCTTTGTTGTTGGACCTAATGAACATGGGCAGTCCAGAGAAGTCTTTGTCTTAGCCCTCAAGAGTCTCAAGCTCAGCTAAAGGGTTTTGACCCTCCTGGAACCCTAAAATCATTCCACTTGTCTCATTTTATTTAAGCCTTCGCCATACACACGTTTGGGAGATTGGGGATCTAGGTTAGGACCCGATAATTTATGACAAACCTACTGACACCGTCATATTGAATGGGGAAAAGCTAAAAGTTTTCCTCTAAAAACAGGAACAAGATAAGGGTGACCACTCTTATTCACTCATGTTCAAAACATTTAAGTCTAGCCAGAAAAATCTAATGAGAAAGAACTAAAAAGGAGATGTACATATATCAAATTGTTGATTTTTTTAAAATAACATATTTTATACAGAAGACCCAAAAACTTTCACCAAGTTTCTCAGAACTAATAAATTCATTAAGTAGGATAGAAAAATCAATTTACAAGAATCAACAGTGCTTGTGTACACCAATAATGAGCCCACTGAAAATAAATTAGAAAAACACAACCATACACAGTAACTTAAGCAAAAATTAAACACAAATTAACCTAACAAAGTAAGTGAAAGACTTCAACAAAAAGTATAGTACTCTGAATAAGGAAATCGAAGAGGGCATCAGAAAATGAAAAGATATCCTTAGAGCATCCGCTGAGAAGATGCCACGCATTTTCTTCCTTGATCTGTGTACATGCTTATTAATACTTGAATCCATGAATATGTTAAAAATTGAACCATCCTCAGTTGGGGGGTGTAAACTCAGTGGCAGAACACTTGTTTAGCACACTGGAGGTCACATGTTTGGTTTCTAACACCACCAGCCCCCCAAAAAACAAGGAAAAAAAGGGATTGCATTGCTGGGTTACATTTTATGTCAGTGTTGCATTCAGTTTGCTATTTTTTCTTACAAAATATTTTTCCCTTTGCATTTATATTCAAACTGAGATTGATCTCTTTTTTAAGGTTCTATAATCTAATCAATAAATTTGAAGGCTTTGTCTTACTCAAAACACACAAATTACCTTTTACTTGATGGAAATGTTTTATTATTACATTCATTTTGAGAAACTGGAGCATATACATGTCACATCTTAATCATTTTTTAAAATTTTATTTAAAGAGGGGGAAAGCAAAACAGAAAAAAGGGTAGAAACAATACAGAATTAAACAAAATAAACTTAAGAAATCACTATTTGATACATTACATATTGTCTTCTTGGATATAGTTGTTCAAGTTACAAAATTAAAGCATACAAAGTAGACATTCAAACAGTGAGGCTACAAACAGTTCTGTTCACCGATCCAACAAAAACTTAATAACATGGTTATCAATCCTACACACTTAAGTATACATACAGTTATCTCTTTTAGAGTACTTTTTTTTCCTCCTCTTGTTTTTTAAAAAAATTTTTTATTTAAAGAAAAAATTTTGAAGCTGAAAGAGGGTAGAAACAATACAAAATCTCAAAAGCAAAACAAAAAAAATAGTAACCAGTAAAAAAATCACTAGTTGATGATTACATACTTTCCTCTTAGATGCAGTTGTTCAAGTTACAAAAGTAAAGTCCACAAAGTGGACATCCAAACAGTGAGACTGCAGTCAATTTTGTTCATCCATCCAACTAAAACTTTAGCAACATGGTTATTAACTCCACACACTTAAAATTATACATGCAGTTATATCCTTTAGAATACTCTCTTTTCCTTTATTTTCTTTACAATAACTATAATCCATTCTCATAAACTACTTAGAAGTTCTACACATGTATAAGTCTCTACACATATACCTAGCTTTTCTGTATTAGAGGGAGAAACAAATCAAAACAAGTCAGCAATACAAATTCCTAGAGAAACACGAAATGAAAAGAACATACAAAAACACAACACTAGTAGTCACTATGATGTCTCTTGTTATTTTCAATAAAATTGTCTATATCGTCAAATATAATATAAACTTAGCATTGCTTTACACTATTAATAAAATCTAAACATTGGAGACATTATAGGACTTCAAAGGCAGTTAACAATCAAACCAGAGTGGGTATCCTATTGAATCCTGTCATCTTCAGAGTAGTTGCCCCTACTCTCAGACTCGACACTCTCAAGCATACCAGATTCAAATAAAATCAGTCAAGATGAAACAGTGATATAACCAATCTTCTCTGTCTTATCTCTGTCATGCCATTTTTCTGTTATTTGTTTACTTTTCTCCTTAATTCCACTGTCTGCCCCTTTCTTTGAAGCCTTTCTGCCATTAGTCCTGGAACCCTGGTGATTTTGTTCTCTCTCTCTAGAATGTCCTTCAGTATTTTTTGCAGGGTTGGACTGGTGGTCACAAACTCCCCCAGTTCCTCTTTGTCCTGAAAATATCTTGTCTCTCCATTAATTCTGAGAGACAGTTTTGCAGGGTACATCATTCTGGGTTGGAGGTTATTTTCTTTCAGGGCTTGGAATATTTCACTCCAAGCTCTTCTTGATTTGATGGTTTGCATTGAGAAGTCTGCTGTGATTTTGATGAGTTTTCCTTTATAGGTAATCTGTTTTTTTTTCTCTGACCACTTTTAATATTCTGTTCATGTGATGGATTTCTGAGATCCTGATTATTATATGTCTGGGTGTAGATCTGTTTGGGTTGTAGCTGGCTGGAGTTCTACATGCCTCATTTATCTGAACTTCACTTCTGTTACCTATGTTTGGGAAGTTTTCCTTAATTATTTCTGTGAATAGACTTTTTATTTCATTTGTATTTGTTGCTGCATCTTCATTCACATATTTTATTCTTAGGTTATAAATCCTCTTGTCATCTTCTAGCCTATGTATTGTTGCTTCCTGGTTCCTTGTTATTTTTAAGAGATCCTTCCTTTCACAATCATACTTTGCAAATCTATCTTCAAGTTTTGAAAGTTTATCTTTAGTTTCTGGTAAAAGGTTTTGCCAGGTTTCAATGGAGTTTTTAATTTCCTGATACTCTCTTTGGATCTGTTTCATATATTCTAGATTTTGTTTATATTCTTCATCAAAGGCTTCTCTCCTTTCTCTGGGTTCCTCTATTCTTTCATTTGTGTCTACTTGAGGATTACCCAGGACTTCTTTTATTAATCTTCTTATATCTTGCTTCACCTGAGTTAGAATTTCAGATTTAAATTTGACGATGAGGTCACAGATGT